>JACDJE010000644.1:142883-230845 GCA_016647715.1 Pavo muticus | reverse complement strand
GAATGCAAGATAACACGCTGTAATACAATATAATTAGAATTGAAGCTAATAAATCAAATATAATGACAGAGAGAGAGATTGCCCAAAATATATATATACACACACATATACATATGCACACACATATATATATATACAAAGATGATGCCAAAACTTTTACTGGTCTCAGATGGGGTTAATTACATTCTTAATGTAATTAACACTCAATCCAAATGTGAGAAGTAGAGAAGGAAGTTTTAAAATTAGCCTCGCGCTACACTGGGTTAAATAATGCCATCTCATATGAGAACAAAAAGACCAGAAAACACAATCTGTTGTGGATTTTTTTTGTTTATCATCTGGTTTTCAAATTTCGGGATACTTATATAAGAGACCATTTTTGAATAGGTGGGATCTCCTAAGCTTCCTCCATTCTCCCAGAAGAAACAAAACAACAATTCAGAATTGAGGAACTGAGTCAGGCAGTTTTCCCCACTCTCGTTCCTCTAAAACTTGATAGAAATGTGTTTCTCTCAGTCTCTCACTCAGTGACAGTGTCACAGAACCACCTCTTGCGTTTCTTTCAAAGAGTAATTCCAGTGACCGGCGCATATAAAACAAAACTAACAAGGCAAGACAAAAAACAGCTTCTTATTCATCCACAGCATCTTTTCACAGTTTTGATATCATGATTCAGCCAACTCAACTGAAGATTTTAAACCGTTTAGGTTAGCAATAAACATACAATTTATTTCTTAGACAATATTGTTTTCTTTCCTAAACCATTAACATAATTAATAGAGATTGGGGGTTGCAAACAGGCTAAATGAATTACATACGCAGATCTTACTGAAATTTAGAGAGGTTGAAGTCAAAGCACTGAGATGCAATTTTAATATTCTGTGGCAAAATCTGTTTCCTGAGCCTGTAAAACTGAATGATGACTTTCATATTCCAGGCCAATTTCTAACTACTGCCTTTATGAATAATATCTGAAACCTAGCCCTCTAAATGGGTTAGATTTGCCCAGAAGATGATAAAAGGATGAAGACTGTTTCCAAGCCCGTATGTGAATATTCATTTTTATGATTAAAAAAAAGCTACGATCAGCAAAAAACGCCTGCAAAAAATCCCTCATAAATCAATATCATCAACATCAACAGATTACAAGTGAAATTAATAGAGAAATAGTTTCCAGTGCTATCATAAATTAAACCACACATTGGAAAAGCATAACAAAAACTGTATCGAGATGTTGGACAGGAACTGCACAAGCTGCTTCCCCCTCTGTGCATTGCAATATGTAATCTTGGTTTCTTAACTTTTCTGTCATTATTATTTTAACAAAGGTATTTCACCTTAAGGTTCTAAAAAGAAGGACAACGTAAAAACTATTATCTTGGAATTTTGATAATGTATCTGAAGATTTTATTTCTATGAATATTCTGTAGTTTCAGTAGTAAGCATTATTCAGTAAATCCAAGTAAATAGCAAATAAATTTAAATATTTTAGGTTAATATGATTCCCTTTTTCACCGAACATTAAAATTTGACAGGAATCAATTTCAGACCCACTTTCTTGCTCTCAGCATAGTGCAGGCAGAAGCAAAAATAGCAGGCACGCACTGTAAATGTTTGCGGTGCAAATATATGAGGACTGGAATTATGCCAGCTTAGCTACTATTTTGCCATCACCATATTTTATAAGATGGACAATTACACCACCTGCATCAGCGCAACAATTTTTCCACATCTCATTAAATGAGTCCTGCTGCTGCTGGATGAGGAATGGTAGCCTACAGAGCAAGTGACCTTAATGGGCCTTTATAGCCATATTCCCAGCTCCTCTGTCACACATGCAGCACAAGCTCAGTAAAATTCTGAGTCATCACATAGGCTATGAGGGTTTTAAAGCACAAACATAAATTGAGTAATACAAAAAATATAAGATGACAGATAGTGGCATTAATATCAGAGATGAGACCTAGCAAATGCACCTGCAAGCAGAGCACAGACAATCGTTATCAAGCATCACACTTCAAAGGTAACGGAATTAAAACAATACAGGTATACAGCACAGTTCTTAGAAAGAATCCTAAACAAGAATGAATGTATTTTTTCCTCAAATTGAACCCCAAAGAAATCCAGACAAGGTCATTTGTGAATTCCTCCAAAGCTCATTTAAGCACAGATGATGTGGTAAAGGTCAATCTTCTCTCTGGTAGGCTGTGATTTAACTGGCTGTCTGCTGGGATGCTACAGAAGCAAAATCAAGGCTAATGGAAGGAATATTCTTGTCACATTGCAGAATATATGTCGGTAGCTCCAGAAACAGTGCTTCCTATTTAATTCCATGGGAGCAACAAAAGATACAAAAAGCACAATAACAATATTTGATAGGGAACATTACCAGCTACAGAACAATGTTTTTCAACATAGTCATCACCATTAGCTGTGCATTTTCACCAGTGATGAACAAGACCCCACACTCTGCGCTTGTCAAAATCTTTGCCAGCGTAGGTAACCCACCATCACCATTGCTGAAGTGCAGCACCCACCACCTCACCATGCTCTTATCCACTGTGCAGTCTCCTTAAATGTTCAGCAAGTGTTGATGAATGTCTGCGGGCACGATTATTTTCACATGGAGGAATACAATTCCACACCTTTGCTCCATACGCACTTCCACGTCAGACACCGCTGTGTCAGACCGCCCCTCTGCTGCCATCTGTCACGCAGCAACAACACATAACAGAATACTGGTGGGAAGGTTCAACCTCTACTGCCATACCACGGACATCTACCTCTGACATCGTGTGCCGGCATGATAAAATCAAAGGCATTACTTTCAGAGCTGCCCTGGTAGCCAAATAGTTGTGAACCATCTGTCAGACTCAGCATTAAGTTTTATGTAAGAAGTTTCATACGTGCCAGGATTTTTCCCCAAATAGCGTTATCAGCTCTTCTTAGACCAAACTGTTAGCAGCTTATTCATAAAGTAAATTAACTAAACAATATCATCAGGCTGCTACATGACTTACAACCTGCTGTGCTTTCTGAGCATAATTCAGTTTCCCCATGCTCTCACAGTGATGTGCTTTAAGAGCTAAAAGCAAGCCTATGAGATATATGCCTATACGTATGTTAAAGTAACATTACAAAATTCCCCTTCTATGAGACAGATGCTGATGCTTGAACGCTTTGTATAGTTCTCAGTTCTGACCTCAGTTTGACCTTTAATATTTAACAAGTTCTTCCTTACTGAAAACCAACCCAGTATTACTGGCAGTGTTATACTCCGTTGGCACTGGTTCGTGTGCTCAGCAGTAGCTTACTTTTGCAATTCCATCTTGTGCAGAAACACACTCAAATACTAATTCCTCATAAGAAACACAATATAATCTTTTCTTTTTTCTTTTTTTTTTTTTTTCCCCCCACCAAAGCATGACTAACAAAACAGAGAAGGTTCTCACCTTTTTCACAGTACCCTTAGAGGAGAACTTTTTGGTATCCAAAGCTTGTATGGCTTTGGATCCAAATTCTTATATCATACACATACGTGTCACAGTTACCAGGCTATCCAGGAGGGACATCTGAAATAATACTGAAACTGGGTAAAATTCGGCAAAGTCAAACAAATAGGAAACAAGTCCATACACTTCCTTATTCAAAGCCCTCCCAAAAAAGGCAGAAATGTACATTCTGTTGTCTGGTTCCTTCTATCCCTTTGGCTCTTATATTCTTTCTTATTTTGCCTTGCCACAGCCAGATATTTATACTACCAGCTTGGTGTATAGAAGTTGGGATTCAGATTCACATTTTCTTAATTCGAGGCCAGTTCAGAACCAGTGTTTCCCATTACGTGCCACTACGTGCCAGTGTCTCGCTCCAATTTAGGGAGAGGAGGTTCTTTTAATGTATGTATGCCCAGCGTGAGATTTAGGAAACAACGGTTCAAATGTTGGTCCGACCAGGTTTATTACAAATCTTAATCAGGGAGATGGGGAAGTGGAGGACAGACACTATTACGAATTAAGGTGATGAGGAAGGGAAGGCAGGTGATAGAAAAGAAGCAAGAATTGCGTAAAGTGGGGATAGTCACCACCAGAATCCAGCAGAGGTGCCGTTGCATGCCATTTCGATGGTCCGAGGCAGAGGCACAGGGGGGGACAGCAGCAGCAGCATGGCCGGTCTTAGGCAGCAAGAAGGTGCAGGTACCGGGTAGGTCCAGGAAGAAACCATGGGGTAAGTCCAGGAGGAAGCAGCAGGTCTCCGGTAGCAGGCCCAGGAGAATCCATCAGCATGCAGGCATTCCATAGTGAGGAATCTGATGGCAGACACCTTTCTTCTTCAGGGGAGAGCAGCAGCAGCAGCATGGCCGGCCTTAGGAAGCAAGCAGGTAGAGCGCAGAGCAAGTCCAGGAGGGAGAGAGGCAGGTCGTGAGGGTTCTGTTGTCAGAAAACCTGAAAACCATGGTGGCTTGTCCCTTTTTTATCCTTCTGCCAGTGCGGCATTCCTGGGCGCTTGGGTAAGAGTCATGTGCAGCACCTCCTCTGAGGGATATCTCCTTCGAGATAAGCCCACACAAAAGACTGCTTCTCGGCCATTAATGTGCTGCTTATCTCTCTCTCTTGTTGCCCCTGGCCTTGTCCATCTGTGCCCCTCAGACAAAAGATTTCTCAACATCTGGTCAGGACTTGCCTGGACTTGTCCATCTGTGTCCTTCAGACAAAGGACTTCGCCCAGGACTTGTCCATCAGTGTTCCTCAGCAAGCTTTGAGGCAATGGTATAAAATAATAATCTCTTACAGCCAGCCATCGCACAAACATACCAAACAAGAGGTGCAAATTGCTGACTCCTCCTTTGTTAGGCACCTGATCTGAGAGCTCATCACCCAACATCCAGGAACACACAAGAGTACATAATTTTTACATCAGTTCTTCAGAGAGAAGTAGGAATTCATGGAATCGCTGCGTGTGAAGAGTAGACCATGGCAGTTTCCAGCGTACACCATAAGCTCCCTGCACTACCCTGCAGAAGCACCTGACTATCACCACAGACTGCGGATATCTTGTTCTACCAGTGTGTAGCACCCTGCCAAATTGCTTTTTGATGTTGAATTCAGACCACAGATGTCTTCACCAGTCAAAAACTGACTTGCTTAATTTAACACATTGAGTGCTGGCAGGAAAATAGAGTCCTTTGGTTCCAGAACCAGTAACTCTGAATTCAGAATACCTGGGAAAGCCTCCATGAAAATAAACCATATTTAAATTTAAGCTGCATCCATCAGCCAGAGGCATGACAGCTCAAATAGATTAAGGTAGGACTCTTTCTGGATAGAACCCTCTAGCTGGCTGAGCACAAGTCAAAGACCACAAGGGACTCTCCAGATGAGAAATTTCTTAGGGGAAGATTCCTTTTCCAGCCCACGCTGTCCTCGTGCAGCCCTTTTCCAGCTGCATTCCCACCACAGCTCGAGCTCTCGTCTCTCTACAAGTCCCAGCCCTTCTGCTGGGCTGGGCCCGAGCGCAAGCGTGGAAATCTTGACATTAATTCCTTGTGACTTTGACAATTATTTATCTAATTTGTGGTTNAAAAAAAAAAAAAAAAAAAACAATTTACTGAAAGAGAGATCTAATCAAAGTTAGATTACACAGAAAAACTGCGTAAGCGTTCCAGTGAGAACCCATGAGATGTTCTAGATGCTTATTGCTACATAAACTTCATTTCCAAGAGGAAATTCTGTTATTCTTCTCTGTACTTCAATAAACATACTATATACATAATTACATACCTGAAAGATTTTAAAATAGTCAATCTTGGTGTACAATGCTACCAAGAGATTAATTTGATTATTCTTCTTTAAAGAACTAGGCTACTTTTCTATAATAAAAGTTTCAAAAACATCAAAGAAAGGGTGAATTATTATAATCACATGACTAACAGAAAAAAACACTGATTTTAAATAAATTTCACATCAGTTTTTCAATCGCTGCAGCATCTGTTATTAGTTTCCTACACATCACTGAAATTTTAATCTGGAGAAGCACTTTCCTGCTAGTAGGCAAAATTCCATGCAGTATTTGCTATTCAAGAAAATTATCTGCATTGCAATATAATTATCTCAGATGACATACTGACTGACTCCTAATTACAACAGATATAGCTAATTACTTTGGTCGATCCTGTAAATAGCTCAGCACGTATTTTTATGAGAATTCAGTAATGACACGTTGCTCAGTGGGATTGTATATGTAAATTGGTTCTGAAGTTCTTTATACATAACATTCTTATTTTTCAATATCGACGTAGCAACGTCAAACATAAGTTTCTAGCAACTTCAGTACAGCAACACAAGAATATTCAGAGGAACTAAACTTTTTTATACTATTCTCAATATTTGAACAGGATCTGAACCTCAGAATCAGATTTGCTACTCTAACCCATTATAAAGCTTAACTTGACAGGGACAAGGAAAATGCCGATTCAGCAATTCACAGCAAATAGGCGGGTTTTGTAAAAACTGAGTCTTTCTCTTCTTCCTCGAGTTTACACCATGGAAAAACCGGTAGGCAGAAGCTGCACGCTGCCTCTACCAGATGCCTGCAGTAGTGGGGCATAGGCAGCTAACTGCCATGGTAGATAAAGACTAAGTACCTAACTATAATCAAGGGCTAAAGTGGATAGATGCCTAAATCCACGTTTTTAGAAAAAAATCTTCCATACACTGCTTACATAAAACATCAAGTTACTGTACTATTGTATATCTAGAAAACACTTGTAAAACAATTGCTACCATTCCATTGGATCCATGGATAATTCATTCCATTGGATCCAATGGATAATTCAAGGCGTTTCTCTTATTAACAGTGCATTACTCTAAATACCCAGGCCAAATATACATCCTGAGGGGCATTCTGCTTTTTTACCGTAATTTTGACCACATTCTACTCGATGCAAAATAAAAAAAACAACCACACTCGATTTGCATTTTTAGAAGAAACTGGATTGCAGTTACAAAGAATGTGATGTAGTCTGCAAAGTGCTTTACATGCCATTAGCACAGATAACAAAATATAAGTTAAGTTGAAGACATTTTGAAATAACTCCTCAGGTTGTACAACACAAGGAGGTTGAATAAGAGAAATTATGGAGACAGGTGGTATAAATCTGCCACCACCTGCCTCGCTATAATCTCTCGGGTTGAGGATTGATGCCATTCCACTGAAAAAGGGGAAAATAACAACCTTGATAAAGAACCTGGCAAAAAACCGTGACATTGCCTAAATTAAAGTTCTATTTTTGTCACTGCCCCACTCCCCTCTATCATTAATTAGTCCATTAAAGAGGTTGTCACTCATTTAGATATACACAGCTGTGGCTTCAAAGCTTTCATAAAGACAGAAACAATGCAAGTTTTAGATCCTGCTATACATTTTATTTTGTGCCTTCACATTTCTATATGCCTGTGTAATATCTTTGTTACGTAGCCACTAAATAAAAAATATTTATTGCTCAAGTCATTTGATACCGGAGAGTATTCTTGGAAACAGCAATGTATGAATACACATACACAATCCCACCTTGCTTTACGGTCAGAGGCATCACCTATGGTCATTTGATCTGATCCAATGTGGCAATTACACTGTTATTTGCATTTAAATGATCGCTTTTGAGATGGACATTCAAAACCAGAGAAAAGATGTTTCCTATAGTACTTCTGACATACTAGAGGACAGTAACATGTCACACGACTCTACTCTTCGCTTCATTAATCATGATATTCTTATCAATTAAAACAGTAATTGCCAGCAGGTGGCATCCACTGCGGCTGCTTAAAGTAATGCTTCCTACATTTCTTGATCATTGGCCACCTTCAAAAATTAATCAGAATTAATTCCATAGAATCGAATTAGAAGTTTAAGTAGAAGGGACTTGCGGTAGTCCTGCAGATCATTTAGCATATTTTGGGTTCAGATTTCTACACAAAGTTTGCAAGTCAACATTTCATTTGTAAGCAGCAAATATCATACCAATTCAGTCACAGGTAACCCACACTTACCACGGAATTACAGAATTGCAGAGGTTAGAAGAGACCTCTGCTAAAGCGGGTTACCTACAGTAGGCTGCAGAGGAAAGCATCCAGGTGTGTTTTAAATATCTCCACAGGAGACTACGGCATCTCTGGGCAGCTTATTCTCTAAGCAAAGGAGTTCTCTCTTATGTTTAGATGCTAATTCCTGTATACCGGTTTGTGCCCGTTGTCCCTTGTCCTGCACTGAGCACCACCAAAAAGTGCCTGGCTCCGTTCTCTCAACTCCTATCCATTAGATATGCATATAATCATTGATAAGACCCCCTCTCAGTCTTCTCCAGTCTTAACAGCCTCAGCCTTTCCTTGTACAGGAAATGCCCCAGGCACTTAATCATCTTTGTGATCCTCCACTGGACTCCTTCCAGGAGATCCCTGTCTTTCTTTAACTGGGGAGCCCATAACTGGACACAGCACTCCAGATGCAGCCTCACCAGGGCAAAGCAGAGGGAAGGATAGCCTCCCTTGCTCTGCTGGCCACGCCGTTTTTACTGCACCCTAGGATACCATTGGACTTCTCGGCCACAAGGGCACACTGCTAGCTCACGGTCAGCCTGTTGTCCACCAGGACACCCAGGTCCTTCTCTTCAGAGCTTCCGTCCAGCAGGTCAGCCCCTAAACTGTACTGACGCACACAGTTATTCCTCCCCAGGTGGATGGCTCTACACTGGTCCTGTTGAAACTCACCAGGTTCCATTTCACCCAGTTCTTTATTCTGTCCAGGTCTTGCTGAAGGGCAGCACAGCCTTCCCACTTCTACTCCTGCCAGCTTTGTATTATGAGCAAACTTGCTGAAGGTGAACTCTATCTATCTCTTCATCCAGGCCACTGATGAACAAGACCCGACCTGGTAGCAGCCCCTGTGGAACACTGCTAGTTACAGGCCTATAACTAGACTATGCGCTTCTGATTGCGATGCTCTGATCTCTGTCAGGCAGCCGGTTCTCAATCCACATCACTGTCCGCTCATCTATCTCAAATTTCCCAAGTATACCTATGAGAATATTATGGGAGACACTGTCAATAGCCTCGCTGAAGTCAAGGTAGACAATATCCACTGTAATCGGACAAATTCCTATCATTCTCTCTAATTGCATAAAGTCCTTTAAGGAGACAACGCTTTCTCTCGAAATTACCTCAGTCTCGAATTTCAGCAGGTGAGTGTAACACAAAAACCTAATGCGAGAACAAATGAAATGTTCATATTGCATGAAGTTCCTTTTCCTCACTCGTGTCAGTATAAATTCTAATTCACATTAATATCTACAGTCATGAGTTCACATCTCATTGCTGTTCTCTGATATCAAAAGATTTGCAAAGGGGCAGAATGATCTCTCATGTCAAAGTGTCTCATATTGTCTGTCTTGAGCTTCTTCCTAGATGTCTGATATCGCAATAGCAAAGCAGCAAAGCATTCTCATTCATATCTATTTCTTTTGAACACAAGGTTTGATATAGCAGTTCACTTCAAGAGAAGAAATGAAAGGAAGGAGTGGGGGAGGAGGGGGAGAGAGACAATGTTAATTGATGATCAACATTAACCTGCATAAAAGCTGTTTGATCCACAACATATAATTGAGAATAGCGATAAAGCATGAGATGTCACGGAATCCTCCACAATGTGATATAGGAGATTTACATAAACGAACCTAGCAGAAAATAAGTCTAACAACTGTGTGTTGCTTGATGATTGCTTTTATCTTTGTTCTTGAATTATTCTTCCTCACTACTTCCTATCCTCTGTTGAGGTTATTTTCCAGTATTTTGGTACACATTAAGACCAGGAATGTTGATAATGAGCACCTGAAATTAAGCCACACTTCTACTGTTTTCTTTAGAAAAATCAAATCCTGAGAAAGCCTTCAACTTCATGCATTTACAGAAACTCAGTTGTTGCAGGGTATGCTTTTTTAGATTTACCTTCCTGTAAATACCCGTTAGCATTTTCTCCGTAATATGTTTACTACACACTGAATGAAATCCGCTAACATTGGTGAACTTCCACCCCCTTTTACTCCTGGTGACAGAAGTCTACATGCCACCCAGATTCATGAAGAGACCAAGGTCCTGCAGGAACAAGGAGGCAGAAAGCCTCCGGATGTACCAGTTCCTACATTGGAACCAATGACGTGAACCCTAAATATTTAACCTCTTTCTTTGCAGAAAGGTCTGAATTTGTAACTAATTAGAAGCCTTAGTAAGAATGTTCATCAAGCATATTATTACTGAACTAGTAGTTTAACTTACTTGACCTATGGGGCTACCTTTGACACATACAGAAGCGATAGAAAATATTTTCTTAGTTACTTACTGAGGTAAGGACTTCTTATATTACCAATTAAAGACACGGGTCACTTCTTCCAATAAAGTTAGTAGAAAACTTAGACAAGTGATAGAAAGTATTGGTTTCCAGAACTGTAGGCAGAAAGCAGCACTGCAAAGATATTCCTATCTCAGACATTATTCAAGCTCAATATCTGAAATAATGCTGACACTCTTTTTGTGCATATTCTAAGAAAGATACTTAAGTGCATTCCCTGCTGTCTTGAGCTACATCCTTTCCCACAGAATCACAGAATGGCCCGGGTTGGAAGGGACCTCGAGGATCATGAATCTCAATCCCCCTGCCAGGCAGGGCCACCAACCTCCCCATTTAATACTAGACCAGGTGGCCCAGGGCCCCATCCAGTCTGGCCTTGAACGCCTCCAGGGACGGGGCATCCACAACCTCTCTGGGCAGCCTGTTCCAGCACCTTACCACTCTCATAGTAAAGAACTTCCCCCTGACATCCAACCTAAATCTTCCCTCCCTCAACTTCAAACCATTTCCCCTTGTCCTGCTGTTATCTACCCTTTCAACGAGTTGACTTCCCTCCTGTTTATAGGCTCCCTTTAGGTACTGAAATGCTGCAATGAGGTCACCCCACAGCCTTCTTTTCTCCAGGCTGAACAAGCCCAGCTCCCTCGGCCTGTCTTTGTAGGGGAGGTGCTCCAGCCCCCTGATCATCTTTGTGGCCCTTCTCTGCACCCTTTCCAACAGCTCCCTGTCTTTCTTGTACTGGGGACTCCAGACCTGGACGCAGTACTCCAGATGGGGCCTCACAAGGGCAGAGTAGAGAGGGACAATCACTTCCCTGTCCCTACTGGCCACCCCTCTCCTGATGGAGCCCAGGATACCACTTGCTTTCCGAGCTGCAAGAGCACACAAGGCTCGTGTTTTTTGTCCACTAGGACCCCCAGGTCCTTCTCTGCAGGGCTGCTCTCAAGGACTCCTCCTCCCAGTCTGTATATATGCCTGGGATTCCTCCAGCCCAAGTGCAAAACCTTGCACTTTGCTGTGTTGAACCTCATTAGGTTCACCCAGGCCCACCTTTCAAGTCTGCTGAGGTTCCTCTGAATGGCATCCCTTCCTTCCACCGTGTCAACGGCACTGCTCAGCTTGGTGTCATCAGCAAACTTGCTGAGGGTGCACTCGATTCCATCGTTGATGTCATTGATAAAGATGTTAAAGAGCACCGGTCCCAAGACAGACCCCTGGGGGACACCGCTCGTTACCAGCCTCCACCTGGACATAGAACCATTAATCACCACCCTCTGTCTGTGGCCTTTCAACCTATTTCCACCCATCAAATCCACATCCCTCCAATTTGGAGGTAAGGATGTGGCAGGGGATCATGTCAAAGGCCTTGCTCAAGTCCAGGTAAATGACATCGGTTGCCTTCCCTTTGTCCACCAGTGTCGTCACTCCATCCTAGAAGGCCACCAGATTGGTTAAGCGTGACCTTCCCCTGGTGAAGCCATGCTGGCTATCTCGGATCACACGCTCATTCCTCATGTGATCAAGCATGTCGTCCAGGAGGATCTGTTCCTGGATCTTCCCAGGTACAGAGGTGAGACTCACCGGCCTGTAGTTCCCCAGGTCCTCCTTGCTCCCTTTCTTACAAATGGGAGTGATGTGACCCTTCCTCCAGTCATCTGGGACGTCACCTGACAGCCACGACTTTTCAAGTATGATGGAGAGCGGCTCGGCAACCACCTCAGCCAGCTCCTTCAGAACCCTGGAACGCATGCTATCCGGCCCCATAGTCTTGTACGCATTCAGTCTCATGAAGCGGTCTTGGACTTGCTCTGCCCTTACAGTGCGGGGGGATTTACTGCCCCGGTCCCCACCTAGAGGTTTAGGGATGCAGGGCTCAGGGACATGAGAGATATTAGAATCCTGGCTGCCAGTGAAGACCAAGGCAAAGAACTCATTCAGTACCTCAGCCTTCTGTTCGTCCATTGAAGCCAGTTCTCCTTTTGCATTTACCAAAGGAGGTACGTTCATTTTGGCCTGTCTCTTCTGGCCAATTGTATGGGAACTGTTGAATCACAGCCTGAACCTCTGATTGACCACCTGAGGCAAGCACTGAGTCAGCCATGGGAGCACAGGTGAAGGCAATTCACCTGTGTGCCCGGAAGGGGTGGAGCCAGGCTCCATCTCTCCTAGACCCCATTTGAAGGCTGACTTCCACTAAGGAAGGATCTCTTCCTGCAGATCGCTCCTTCTGGAGTCTTGCGAGCCTACAACACCAGTGAGCACCTTTTCTCTCTGTTTAACTATTCTTACCAGCCTAACTTCTCTGTATACCGGTTAACCTTACAACCTGTTAACTTTATGACCTGTTAACCTTACACCAGTGTAGCTGTAGAATGTCTTCATATTTTTTTTCACATCCCTCGCCAAGTTCAGTTCTGCCTGCACCTTGGCTTTCCTGATCCCACGTCTGCAAGTCCAGACGGCATCCCTGTACCCTTCCCAGGTGACATGCCCTTGTTTCCAGAGCTTGTACGCACCTTTCTTTGCCCTCAGTTTGCCCAGCAGGTCCTTGCTGAGCCAAGCCAGTTTCCTACCTCCTCTACCCGCTTTCTTATTCAGAGGGATGAAGAGCTCTTGTGCTCTCAGAAAGGCATCCTTGAAGAGTGGCCAGCTCTCCTCAACATCTTTGTCTTTAAAGACAGCATTCCAGGGGATCTTGGCCAACAATTCCTTGAACAGCTTAAAGTTCGCTCTTCCAAAGTTCTGGGTCCTGACTCCACAATTTGCCAAGCCCGCATTCATCGAGATCGCGAACTCAACCATGGCATGGTTACTGCAACCCAGGCTGCCTCCAACCTTAACACCTTTAATGATCTCCTCCGCATTGGTAAGCAGCAGGTCCAACACCGCTTCACCTCCGGTCGATCTGTCCAATATCTGAACCAGAAAGTTATCATCAATGGATTCAAGGAGCCTCCTGGACCTCTTGCAGCTCGCTGTGTGGTCTTTCCAACAGCTATCTGGATGGTTGAAGTCCCCCACCAGGACAAGAGCCTGTGAGCATGATGCCTCCCGCATCTGAAGCAGGAAAGACTCGTCAACAGTCTCCCCTTGATCGGGTGGCCTGTCTAATACCCCTATCACCAGCTGGCCTTTATTAGTCCTGTCCCTAATTCTAACCCACAGGCTCTCAACCTGTTCCTGCCTGTTTCTCAGAGGGAGCTCCTCACAGTCTGTCCACTTTTTGACATAGAGGGCAACTCCCCCACCCTCCCTACCTTGCCTATCCCTTCTGAAGAGTCAATACCCCTCAGTGGTGGTACTCCAGTTATGGGAGTCATCCCACCATGTTTCTGTGATAGCAATAAGGTCATAACTTTCCGACTGCATCACAGTTTCCAACTCATCCTGCTTATTTCCCAGGCTGTATGCATTGGTATAAAGGCACTTCAGCTGGGTTTTCCACCCCACCACCTTTATAGAGGATCTAGGATCCCCTAGAACAGCAGCATCCCCAGCATCCCCCTGCTCTAATCAATCCCTTTGCACCCCACCCTTTTTGCTCATCAATCAAGTTTGGTATCAGCCCCCGAACTACCCGCTCTACCCCAGTGGCCCTCATTTTGTCCCTTTTCCCCTTCGTACCTACTTTTAAGACCTTTCAATGAGTCCCACCAGTTCCTTGGCTAGGATCCCTCTTACCCCTTGGAGACAGGCTACTTCCATCTGCAGCCAACATGCCAGGTGCTGAGTAAATTTTGGTCAAAAGAAACCAAAATCCCTGTGTTTGCACCAACTTCTAAGCCATTTATTTATGAGGTGGGTTTTTTGGATCCTCTCAGTATCCTTCCCTCCCACTGAAGGTATAAAAGAAAAAAACACCTGCACACCTGTTCCTTCAACTACCCGCCCCAGTTCCCTGAAGTCTTTCTTGATAGTCCTCAGGCTTTTCTCAGCAACTTCATCACTGCCAGCCTGAACTATCAATAAGGGGTAATAATCAGAAGGGCATATCAGTCCAGGAAGTTTCCTAGAAAGGTCCCTGACCTGTGCCCCAGCAGAAATGTCCCTGACCTGTGCACACCTTCCTAGGGGTAGGGTCAGGCCAACATATAGGGCCTTTCATTCCTCTCAGCAGGGAGCCGCCTATGACAACCACCCTTCTGTCCTTCCGGGTGGAGGCAGTCTCAAGGCGCAGGGTCAACTGCTTCACCTGAGACAATCTCATGGGTGGACCTTACTCACCACTCCCTTGAGTTCCAGGGCCTCAAACCTATTTCGCAGAGGCACCTGGGGAGCTGAGGATGGTCAAGACGAGGGATGCCCGCTTTGCCAAGCCAGATCCGTTTCCACTCCTCATCTCTCAAATTGCCTTGCTCTGCTCAGCAACAACAGGGCAGGGAGTCCACCGCTGTCTGGTGAATATCACTTCAATGCCTTTCTGGGAGAGAGTTACACTGCTTTTGCCACTGCCCCGCACCCCCCAGTTTTTCATTATTATTGCTAGGGAGAGGAGAGAGGGCTCACTGCAGCAGGAACACCATCTGCCTGCCGGTTCCCCTCTACCACCTGTTTGCAAGGCAGCAGGGGATGACATGCTCCATGTGGAGCCTCAGCTGTGTGCCAAGATCTCAGGGCTGATAGGGACTGGCACCACCAATCACCCTCTCACATTCCTTTATGGTTCTCAGCCTCTCCACCTCCTCCTTCAGGTCGACCACAGGGCTGAGTAAGTCATTTAGCTGGTCACAACTTTCACAAGTGCTGCCTCCATCACCTGGCACTCATCATAGCCAGTGACCTGCACACTTGCATGTCATTTTGGGACCTCAGTCTGGGTCTCCACATTCTTCTTGGCTGCAGTCTTCCTTTTACATGTGCATGGGACCTCTGTCTGGGTCTCTACATTTCTCGTGGCAATAGCATTCTGCTGGGGTGCAGCAAAGGCAAACCAGCAGACTCACCAGCACAATTAGAATAGCCTGAATGGGGTGTGACTGATCAGCCCTGCCCTGCTGCTGGTAGTGCTGGCTCCGTCCTTGCCCCTTTACCAGGTCATGACCAAGTGTTATGGTGATGACAGTCATGTGGCAACACCTCTAGCTATTATGCGGAGAACTATATTCCTAATTGATACTAAGTAGTTATTGATAATTACCTTCTGGCAGAGAGTAGAAATTCTCAAAAATCTGGGCTGTGATTACAGATGCTTATTAACTAATAGGAAGAAACATAAGAAGTATTAAAATCAGCTTAGGATGGATTTTTCTACTGAGCCAGGTTCCTAAATCCTACTGAAACTGAGTACAAGTTTGATCTATAACTAGCTCATCATCAATATGCCCTTGCCACTAAGACTAATGGTCCTGGGCTGCGGTAGGCAAAGTGTTACCAGCAGGCCAAGGGAGGTGAGGACTCCCTGTGCACAGCACTGACGAGGCCACACTCAGATTGATACTTGAAGGGAAAATGCAATGAAGGCAGAGTCAGGCTCTTCCTGTGATACTCAGCACCAGGACAAAAGGCAATTAACAAAATAAAACACAGGAGGTTCCACCCGAACATCAGGAAACACATCTTGCAAAGATGGCGGAGCACTGTATCAGGTTGTCCAGGTATGTCGTTGAATCTCCTTTCTTGGAGCTATTCAAAAGCCATTTGGACACAGTACCGGGCGACGTGTGTCTGTTTGAGCAGAGGGTTGGACAAGATGACCTCCAGAGGTCCCTGACAGCTTCAGCCATTTTGTGATTTGAAAAAATACCTAGTTGCTGGTATAATTAGAAATAAAGAAACAATATTAGTTATCATCTAAAAATCCTATGCCATTAATAAATATCTGAGAAGAACTATAGCAAGACATACAATAAAAATTAGTCTATATGCTACTGTAAGCCCAAGAACGCTCTTTCCAATACCTGTATTGATTTCTCTGTTTTTCCTTAATCGTGTCATCAAGTATTTGGAACTCTCAGGATAGCGTTTCCAAAATGACCAGCACAGAATTTATGTGAAAAACTTTTCCACTGTATTATACTCAAACCTTCTCATTAGCTTGCCAAACTTCTAGTAAAGTTTCTTTACCCACTTGAAACATACGGAAATTCCTGCCAACTGTTTGGTCCGTTCTTTTTGTGTGAAGAATAATATTGCCCATTAAGGTTTAAAGTTCCTTTTAAGCAAGTCTGCTGATGGAAGAAGTCTGATTTTTTATTTTACTTCAAAGAGGCTGCAAGCCAGAAAAACTCTTATTGCCTTCCAAGCTTTTTTTCCTCCCTGCCTTCCTAACCTGTTTACACACTAGCAGCCCAAACTAGCTGTCACTTCAGTTTAACAAAGACACCTGAACAAAGTGTATTTTAACAGAGCCATGCTTCCCTCCTTCCTCCAGCTGCTCTCGAGTCCCACAGCACGTTCTTTCACTCAAGTATTCTGCCTCGCAAGTCAGACTTCAATTGGAAAGCCAGCGATTCAGACACAGAATGGAAAAATTAGCTGCCAGCACAATAGCCAGTGTTTTTCTTGTTTCATACTGCATGGTGGAGGCATTCTTGTTTTTAGCATAGCCTTAACAATAAGATTTTCGTAAAGAAGTCAAAATAAATTATTTGTGGAAGAAGAAACTTATGACAAAGCAAAGTGTGCTTTGCTTAACAATTACTGAGGTACCTTTGAGAATCTTTACTGTTAAGCACAGTCATAAAGAAGGGAAGATACAGCGGCTTTACTAAGGAATCAGGAGAATCTCCCAGTCGCTCAGGAAGAGGGGAAAGAAGATGATGATATCAAAATCATAGTGAAGAAGATATCAAAATACCAAAGAAAGCCATCTTTGCCATAAGACACGCTGGTCAGACCTGTTCTCGTTCATAGCCTCTAGACAAAGGAAAGCACTTGCACTGTAGTTCACCAAGTACCCTGTGGACATTACTGCCTTTCTCTGTGCCGGCTTCTGGTCCTTTCACTGGCTACACATATCCAGCAGCAGCCAGGAAGGAACATGCCATGTTCCAGTCGCTCCACGCTTACTTCGCTCTTGGGCTGTCTGAAAGAGGCCAAGAACAGTAAATAGAGGACTGTTGTTTCCCTCCCCACCACAGAAAAGACAGGCTAATGCTATTACTGAATGCCTACACCTGTGCAGTGGTTTCACTGACAAATGTCTGACCTCATCATGCTGCTCTCTCACTGCTTCCCCTCAAAGGAGCAGGGGAAGAAAATACGATGAAAAAGGGCTCAACACTTGAGATAAGGACAGGAAGATCACTCACCGATTTACCATCACGGGCAAACAGACTGAGCACAGGGAGATTAATTTATCGTCTACTTCTAACAGTGCTGACCACTCCTGAATTCCCCCACTACCAAAACCTTGCTACACAAGCCCATGTAAGTGGCATCATCATAGTGCTATAGCCACGTGGGCAGTAGTAGCTTGACATATAGGCAATTGAAAAAGAAAACCTGCATCTATTACAGCTTCTAGATTGCAAGGGAATTCTCAACATTTAAGGAAAAATAGAGAATAACAACATTTTTGCAGATACTTAACTAGATTCTTTAAGCCAAGATACTAGATGTGTAAAATTATCAGGATTAAATACTCAAGAAATCATACAATCTTATTTGCTAGTTTTGGTCAGTAATTTGGGAACTGTTAGGGTTTGAACTGTTCCATAAAATGAATGAATTTGAAGCAAAAACTGCCACAGTTCCTGTAAAAATTATAAACACATTCCAAATAGAAATTAAATGTGAAGTTAGCAATGATCACGTGGTCAACCTCAACATAAATTGAGTTAATCAGGTTCCATTTTTAAAATAACTTGAAAAAAGTTTTTACAAGTTTCACTTAAACTCAGACTTGTCTCACATATTAGGAAATTTAAACTTTTTCTATAAAGTTGACAAACTCGATAATATTTGCTTTACCAAGATAACTAGAAGAGACCACACAAAACTTATATAGGATTTATCAAATCAAAATTCATAGTGTTCATCCAGTATCATTCTAAAATATTTTAAATAATCTTAAGCATTTGCTGAAAGAGCGTCTCTTCTTTTACATTTTATAATAAAAGTTAGCTTATTAAATGATTACTCTTCCCTTTATAGCAAGGAGACACCTTTCCATTCCATTTGGAATCTTATATTAAGACACACATTAGCAACTATCCCAGCTGAGAATACTCACAGACATTAGCTTACTACTTTCATTTCTTTCTAAAACTCTAGATAGACTCATTCGGATTTTACCGCAATATCTAGGACTATCCTTTTTTTTTTTTTTTTTTTTTTTTTTTTAAAAGCATTTAGCAATTGTTTTTCCTCATGTTTAAACAGAATATTTTGTATTGCAGTTTAAGCACATTTTGTTCTTGTCCTCTCCGAAAAGTCAAAATAATTTATGCTTCTCCTCTAGCATCCTTATTGTTATTTTCTAGCAATTGTCTTTCCTAAGTTGTCTTTTCTCCAATCTAAGCACACCTTTTATCATCAGCTTCACTTCAACTTTTAATCGTTCTCTGTCTTTCAAGGTTGTAACCTCCCTACTTTCTTTGTTCTCTTTTTGATGTGTGACAAAAATGCTGGAGCCAGGCCATTAACAGTGTGAAATAAAGGGAAGTATACTAATTGCTTATTTTACACATAATGTTCCTAATAATACCATTAAAGTCCGCTTGTGCTTCCTTGCTACCTTATTTGAAGTATAATCTGTTATTCAAGATGCCGGAGCTCAGATAGTTATCCTGTTTTCTACTGTTTCTTCATTTTTTATCTCTATTTAAATACCTGTTATATATCTTAATTCAACTACATAATTGAAAAAAGTAGACTCGTGTCAATTTATCAAGCTGATATCATTATTCCTTTCCTAAAATATACTTAATGTTTCATTTCCCTGCCTTTAAATAATTCATAAATGCGATTACCTTACTGCATTCTTTCAGTTCTCCAGTCTAAGTCATTATTTGAAATCCAAGAATTCCTATCTAGGATTTTCAAAGCCCAATTCAAAATTCAATAACCCGATACTACATCAACCATTAATGATGTTTCACTTGGACCGATATTTTAAATGTCGGTGTTTCTTCCATAAAGTACCTTAACAAATTCATGAGTTTTACATACTTCCAATGGCTGTTTCATGCAATCAAAATAATTTCCTGAAAAGACAACAGGAGATACGCAATCTGACAGCATTAGACAGCTAGAAAGGTATAGCTGAATAGCTAGATACGGTTGGAGGAGCAGCACAGTCTAATCGGATTCTACAGTGCCACCTTTGACTGAAGACCATATGCTCTTCATTACCTGCTCAAAGATCTGGAGGAAAACCACTAAGAACCCTCTGCAGTAGTAAAGTCCATATATTCTTAATCCCCATTCCCTGACCTCCTGTGGCACCAGGCTGTGGGTTTTGTGGTTGGCTGGGATTCAGTACACATTAGAAACCCAGGAAGTCTTTGGGAGAAGTAGACACTCTTCCATATTTGTTTGTGGCTCCTCCCTAGGTGCCATTTTAGGCATTGCAGGAGTACACACTCAGATTCTTGCTTCTTTCAATATTCAGTATTAAGACCCTGCTTTATACAGCACTATTTTTAGAAAGCAGCAAGCTATATTGAGCTCACAGGGCAACATTTTTTTTGAAGAAGCTACATGGTTGGCTTCTGTGAGCAGAAGCCCTGTGTCAGAGCAGAACAGCTCCAGCTGCTCCAACAGGGACCTGCTGCTACCAGAGCTGAGCCATGAGCCACACTGGGTGTGCTCTGGGAAAGCAGATCAAAGGGAGAAGCTGCTGTGCTACAGCAGCTGGGAGATAGGAGTGAGAAATGAGAGAGAAGCAGCCCTGCAGCCCCTAAGGTCAGTGCAGAAGGGGGACAGCAGCACCCTGCAGCCCAGGGGAGGCCCATGGAGGAGCAGGCTGTCTTCCTGCAGCCCACTGGCACCATGCGGGGCAGATCTCCACATGCAGCCACAGAGGAGCCCGCAGTGCAGCAGTGGACGAGGCCTGCAGCCCGTGGATACTCTGGCAGGAGCAGCCTGAGAAGAGTCACCCTTTGCACAGTTCTGATTGTTAGAGTCTGTTAGCGATAGGCAACAAATTATACTACTCTCCCTATGCTCAGTCTGTTTTGCTCACAGTCTCAACCTTTGAGCCCCTTTGCATCATATTTCTTTCCCCTGATCCTTTGGGGAGGAAAAGCAAGAGAGCAGCATGATGGAGCTTACTGGTGTTAAGCCATCATGCACTTTTGATATTGGCCAGTCTATAGTTTTGCTAATGATATCATGACCATATTATGGCTGGCTGAAGAGCTTGCTTGTTCATTTCCTCTGATCCGGTAATGCTGGAATATATAGTACTTTCTTGGATACAGCCATAATAACTAGCAAGCAGTTGGAACCATCATAATTGTGCACTAATTTCAGCAAAGAGCTTCTCTTCACATTTTTTTTCCCCTTGTAAATATTCAGGTAATATATGTTTTTAGTCAGTAACAGGTTTTAAAAAATGGCACTGATTGCTTTTCACTAAAACAAATAGTAACATTCGTATTTTCTGACATTTACGTAACAGCTTGTTCCTGGAAGCTTTCTTAACCCCCTGCCCCCCCCCAGTAAGCCCCTCTCAATGGCATGGTTTTATGTTTAAACCTGCCTAATATTTGAAATCCAGGACATGCTTCCTGATTGCATTTGTGAAGTAAAGAATACGTGAATCAGTAATTGCACTGGAGAGTTTATGAAGATAGGTGGACCAGAGGAGGGTTGCGAAAGTTTTGACCTGACATCACCATGCAGCATATTGATCACTATGGTAAGGAACCGTTGTCTAAGTTGAAATGGACTGCTAATCTCTACTGAGTCTGAGCAAGACTTGACTGTACCTCCTAATATCAAAGACCTAAAAGTTCTTTGAATTTCACATCAATCCCATCCTGAAATGGGTTTTTGAGAGTCTTATGCACAATCAGTTCAAATACTTAAGACTTGTGTTGGGAAAAGACAAAGACGCACTACAGCAATAAACTCTACAAGCAGAGATTCCTGATCAAAGGCATTTCTCACAACAGCCTAGAAATAATTTTTACTGCAAAAATTAAAAATAAATGGAAGAAGAATCTCTTGAATACTTCTAGCATTTAAATCTTTAGAATTAAGCAGATTAGTACTTAGCTCACGTGCCACAACTACGCACATCTATTGATAATTGTATAAAAAGTGCTCTAGAATCCCCAAAGTTTGTTGACCAGTTAGCGCATAGGTTCTGCAATAAGGAATAAAGAATCCTATGCAGTAAAGCTACATGCTTTCAATAACTACTGAGTTTTCCATGCACTGTATCAACCTTAGAAGTTTATCAGGCAAGAAAGCAGAAAAGAAAATAGGAATATATACTACATGTCAGCTGTCTAATATCGTACTTTTTCCTACTGCATACATATTCTAAAAATAATGATGTTCTAACAATACATGAGTCTCAGCACTTTTTCTTCATCTGAAAAATTCGCTCAGTGGAAGCAGAAACACTGCCAAATTTTTGTGCAGATTCATAACGAATGAGGATTAACAAGGTATTGATTAAGAAGGTTACACTGTACTTTGTGAGATGGTGTGAAATCAGAAAGGACCATCTGCCGTGGTTCGCATAGCTACAAAATGGTCTTGGCCACAATCAGCAAGATGACTGTTAGTAAGTCCAATTATAATTGTAGCCATCATTTCATTTTTTCCTCACAAGAACGACTTTCACATAATAAAGTGTCTCTTTGTGGTTTTTACACAACCACAATGTTTCAATTAAATTCTGGTTTAAACATCCACATTAGTATTAACCATCTTAGTAAAAACAGGGAAACATTCCAAAGCCATTGATGAGATTGAAGTTTAGTTTACCTAAACTTTAATTATCTCTTTGATTTTGGGAGATGCAATTAACTGCTTATTACCAAACAGAACATTGCCACCCTATGTTCTACTACTCAAGCTTAAGAGATGTTTTTAGTCAGTTAAAAAAAGAACTATTTTTATGAACATTCAGCAAGGTTTTATGAATTTTGTTGTGAACATGGAGATCAGGAGAGAAAATTTGCACAGTCCTTCAAGTTCCACATTTAAGTCCTACGCCAGAAATAAGTACCAACAGAAACCAGGGGCATAATAATTTGCAAAGAATTAAATTTAGTTAAGAGTTTTGAATCTGAAGGCAAAACAGAGACCACAAGACATAGTGTTCTATGTCACTTTTATATTTACTTCAACAGTTATAGCTAGATTACTGTCACAACCCTGTGGTTTTTTAGACAGCCCGATTGCTTTGTTCAAAGTTAATCCTGTCTAACCAAATACAAAAAGATAATAAAGCATATATAACTGTGTTTTCTGCTTCACTGAGAATCTAGAAACATATACTTTTCGGACAAGTTATCATAAAAACAATGCGATGGCTGAGATTGGAAGGCATCACTTACGAGGGACTAGCCCAAACTACCTCTCATAGGAGGTTCAGTAGAGCAGACTGCCCATAGCCATGGCCAGACACATTTTGAATATCTGGTTGAACTGTCCCAGCTTTTCAGCTTATTCTCACATGACAGAGGAGTCCAGTCCTTTAAACACCTTTAGGAACTTCCACTGGAATACCTCTAGTATGTCCATGTCTGTCTTCTATCTCAGATAAAGAAATTGTTGGATAAAAAGTTTCATGTTTTAGATTAATACACGCTGTGAAGGTCAGGCAAGCTAAAATACTTAAAGAAGGAATTATTTCAAGTGGAAAGTTATGAAGTAAATTAATTTAAATATTGTCAGTAATGCCTTAATTTGATTCTTCCAACAAGAGTGTTTGGGCAGAGTCTTGATTCTGCCTTCTTTTCAAAGCTTTCTTGCCACAGGAGCATTCAAGATGCTTTTTGTGTTGTATTCCTATGAAGATGCCTGAATACGTGTACACTTTCCCCATTATGAAGACCCACTTTTACTGAAGTCTCATTTTAGAGGGTCTTTTCCGAATTTATTTCACAAGAAAGAACAGCGAAATCAGCAAGTAAATAATATGAAATGCCTATTCCACGGACCCGCAGTCTATGCCACGTGATTAATTCTGAATATTTGAAACAAAACTTGGAGTCTTAAATTCTGTGTCTTTGCTATGCTTATTCTGTAGCCTGTCCTTTGTGTAACGTCTGCATAAGCCTGAATGTGAAAATTGCACTAAGTATGTAGTAAAACTGATAAACCTTTTCTTGGAACTGAACATTCAATTTCAGAAAAATATTAGCTATTCAGGGGACTCAGTCATTTCATAGAAGTGGTCAATCTGATTTACTTTATCTTGAGTACTATTTGAATTGTTTTAGCCATTAAATAGCTGTATTTCTTTTTAATAGTATCTCACACTACCAGGTCAGAGTTTACTAGAGAAAATAGCTTCTGATGAACATACCTATTGTAGCTGCCAGGCTAATTTAGGAGGCAGTTCATTCCACAAACTTGCAGATGGAGCCAAGATTTTTTGAAATGTATCAAATAATAAATTAAGTAAAGTAAACATGTAAAATTACAAGCCACCAAGAGGAAGATTTCTGCCTTGTCCAGAAGCTTACAAATTTCAGAAGACACACATCTGTTGTCACCATGCTATGACACTGTCTCAAAATTCTTAAGGTAGCTTACTGGCTCTACAGTTTAAGCTTCACATACTATAAGCTATATATGAACTGTGTATATTGGTTCAGATATGCAACCTGTCCATTTTTTTTTTTTTTTTGAATGATGCAATGAACTCAGTAGAGCAAAATAGCTGAATGAGCAGAGAAACTGCAGATGCATGACAGCACATATATTAATCTGATAGAAAAAACACACTAAGTAAGCAGAGACAGCTAATTCACTCTCATGGCTTGTCTCTGTTTAGTCCTATCACCACTAACTGACAGGTTGAGAATATGAAAAACAAGCAAACAGAAACAAACAGATGAAAAATCAAGTCATCTTCAATTTTATGATTGGTGATGGGTGCTTTTTTTTGGGGGGGGGGCTGGAACTAAGCACTGCCTTCACAAAATGCATTCCCTGGCTATAATAAAAATGCTGTCAGTGACTAAAACTTAATTCTGTCAAATGAATGGAAAAGGAAGAAGACGCTGGATTGTGCAGGAATCCTACTACATCCAAGCACTAAACAAACCAGCACTTTTTATCTTTTATATAAAAATTAATGCATTCTGAAGCATTGATTAACACTACAGTAACAGACCAAGTCAGCCACTTTGAACTTGTAATCTTCATTCTGTCCCTAGTGTGGAAGTGACCTTTCAAAAACGCTGTCTCTTTTTCAGTATTTCAGATAGCACAAAAATTGGTAAGTATTTTGACTGATGACAGAAGTCAACTATTGTGTCTGCCTGAGACAATTATTAGAAGCACCTTTGAAGCTGAAAAAATGAAGTCACTGCTGGCAACTAGGCATGCCCTCCTGGAATCTTCTGGGTCAGCTGCAGTAGTGCTGACCCTATATCACCTCTCCAACCCCCCCATATTCTGTGTGAAACCACCTCATTTGGCCAGTGCCTGTAATGTAGTCACTGCCCTATCTGCTCCTGTCTAAATGCTCTAGCATAGCATAAACACTGTCAACAGTAACCTTTTGGTTGGCTTTTGTTAAAGCTGAGACTGCTTTTTTTTTTTTGTTTTGTTTTTGTTGTTGTTTTCTTTTTTTTTGTTGTTGTTGTTTTACAGCTGAGCTACAGAAAAACCATAAGAAGTAAGCGTGCCAGCAGACCAGGGATGTGGGATGAGGAGAGGATGGACAGCCTGAGGGAGCTATGATTGTACATCTGACCACATTCTTTCAAGTCAGAATATTTCAGCCCCACAAATCTTGCCCTTAAAAAAGCCCCTACAGGTAAACTGAATAAAGAACTAGGACCTTCAAAACAATATTTAAGAAAAAGTACCAAAACCCTTAAATTACCATCAAATATATGTACACAACCTTGTCATTTTCTGATTTCTCTATTTATCTTTCTTCAAGCCTCCTGCTCTCTCAAGCTTTCTTTCCCCCTTTTTTTTTTNGGGTGGGGGGGTGGAAGGGATCCAATAGCAGAAAATGATAAAAAGCTTCATTGTCCCTTAAAAACAGCACCAGTCAGAAGTACTTTTCCATCCCAGCGTCATTTTCTCAACAGGCCAATAAAAGAAATTTCTAATTTGCCCATTAGACCTTGGGCTGGGCTAGATAAGAGGTGTGGCTTTGGACCACTTCAGACTGATGAGGGTATAAAACCAGTTTCCTGGGGTGACTACGCCTTAAGAATTCTTCCTTCTGGTTTATCATTCTAGTGACCTCCCCTGTTCATAAGTGCCCGCTCTTTCCACATGCACGTATTACAGGAAATTGGATGCTGTGATTTTTTTTCCAAATTCTGCTGCAAAAGATCAGTTTGGCAATATTAAAATAGCCCCTACATAGTTGTCAGATAATCTATGCAATTACCAAAGTGTAAATTATTTACAAACCAGAGTACTTTCAAATGAAAATGGAATCACAACTTCAATTAAAAAGTCATTTCCCTATGATAAAATATCATTGAGATTCAATATATATGTCTATCTGAAAGACTTAGTTCTGTAACCTGTTCTATAACTTTCTGTATCTAATTTATAAATACTGCTTTTAAATAGAATTTTTAAATAGAATTCCACAGAAGACCCTTTATAAGGCTGGCACTAAGTTATAAAGGAATTTTCATTCAGTTTTCTGAGTTCTTATTCTTCATCTTTCACTTATATACAACTTGAATTCTTACATTATGAATTCATTTCCTTTTAATGTGTAGCATGATTAAGAATAAATACAGTCTTGTTTTCTTTAGTTTGTTCTGAATGAATCCAAATGTGCTATCAGCTAAATCTGATGAGAGACACAGATACTCTGAGCTTTCAGTGAATATCTCAGCTGCTTGCCGAACAGCAAACAAATTCATCTGATGCACCATAACCTCAGTGGAATGAAATCTTCCCCGATAAATATATTATTCAAAGTCAAAACATAGCTTCCTAATTTCAGCTGAGGACAATGTAAAATTTCTACAACGAGCTGAAAATTAATAAAATATCTAGTGCAGAGATTCACTTCAGTTTCCTGAATTTGAAGGTTGCTAGGTGATGAAAAAAGTTGATTGTCTCAGTAGAAAATGCTTCTGGGGAACTATGAAATAGATTGCAAGGTACCATTCTTAAACATGAATCAGCATAGTATGAAGAACATTTCAAAGAATTACAGGTCTGAAGACTCAATGAGAAATTACTACCAGAAGATAAGGGCATGAAAAGGATTCAGGAGGCACTTAATGATTCATACTAAAAGCAATAAATAACAGAATAAGAGAAAAGGAGAAAGCTGGAAAAGATGTAAGAAATCCAAGAACCTGAATGATTTTTAGGTCTAGAAAAACTGTAACCAAAACCATTTTTTTCCCCACACAATTAAGGAAATATGCTGTGGAAAATTTATACTCATATATGCATAAATGGAAAATAGCATGTCAACATCTCTGTAAGAAGTCTAATCAACTTCCTTAAATAATTAGAAGACCTTTACAGCACCTTGCTTTTTTTGAGAAGAATACAGTATGAAGGATAGATACCAATATAATACACTAAAACATCATTAATGTAAGTAAAGCGCTCTCTGTATTTCCGAGGAACTAGAATATGAAACACTTTAAAAAACACACTACACCTTACCTAATTTTACATACATAAAATTCTAAATAGCTCAGTGCAATCATCAAGCTGTACTTTCACATTTGGAAAGTGTTAATAGTGTATTTCCATCTTTCTAAAGTGACACTGCCTTGGAATATATTGTTTTTGTTTTAAAGGTCAATTTCCTTAAAGAAAGATGGTTGATGGGAAGATGATTAAAGAAAATCAAGTTACATGGGAGAACACCGGTTTAAGTAGGACAATTTAGACATAAGAATAAGTAAAAATGGAATGCGAGACTATAGTAATTCAACTTTAACCTTGGGCACAATTATAGGAATGCCTTCGGGAACCAGGGGAAAGCAAGAAAATGCAGAACTGAAAACAGTGGAAAAATCTAAATGCTACTTTAGTAAAATCTGTTAGAAAACGCAGCACGTAAATATAAAACTTCCCAGATGACAGTTATCAGATAACAAACATAACAAAATAGACAACAGCAAAACTCATGCAGGATGAATAAGGAGAATTCTCATTTTCCATTCACTGGAATGCTATAGTTGTGGGAAATACCATAGGTGTGAATTATTTATAACATTTATAACAATAAGACAGATCTTATCTCTCTCTTCAGCCTGGTTAAATACTCCTTGTTGTTAGTCTCTAAGACAAATCTGGCCCATCAGCTTTTGCATTCTTTTCCTCCGACAAGCTCTAGTAAGATTTTTTTTTTTTTTNACTGGGCTTTCTTTATGCCATAACTTAACTCCAGAGCAGCACTGCAACATCTCCCAGGAACATGCTTTTGCCTTTGTTAGCTTCTGTACCCTTTAGCAGGTTTTTGGGCATACCAGTGGCTACTAGAAGTATCAGAGTGAAACAGCTTCTGCATTTCAGACATCTTTTCCCTTTTGTCTAGCTTCTTTCAGATTACTTGAGCGCACTGTCAAAACAGTTTATGCCAATCAACTTAAAAATACTTGCCCATGCAGTCATAGACCACGTATTTGCTAACCCTGGGGATATTTCACACCAACACAAGTGCAGTTCTGCTCTAGTGGCATTAGCAACATTGAGAATGTAGCACAGTTAGGATCTTTTTGAGAGTATAGGTCATGGCATAAAGCAAACAAAGAGATACACAACTACGTTTTCCATGTTATCAAACCCAGACAAGAACTCCCAGGGCTGTTGCGTTCTGCCTCTCTCCAGGACTTATTAGCCTGGAGCAAGCTCAGTGCTAAACTGCATCTATCTGGTTTCCAGAGAGTTTGCAAGGGAGAGCCTGCAGCTTTCTGAAAAATACCAGGCAAATACTACATTGAATAAAGTCCGCATTATAGGAGAACACCCAGGTTACCTCAGAGCTTCCAACGCTGATCTTGCTTGTGGACATCTGGCCACAATGAGGATTTTCTTGGAAAATTATTCTACTCTGAACATGGCTTAAGGCAGATACCTAAATAAACTTTCCCACAGTGAATGAAAACATTGTGGAAACAGTAAAGATGAGAAGGGGAAGGATTCCAAAGATCGAAGAACCGATGGAGAAAAGTTTGCTAATTGGATTAAGAAAAAGAGCAATTTGCAGAAAAGCTATCCCAGATTTGTATACGGACTGAAAGAACTCTTGAGAGCAGCCCTATGGAGAAGTACTTGAGGATTAAAAGCTTGACGCAAACCAGCAGTATACTCTTGAAGCCTGGAAGGCCAACTGCATCCTAGGCTGCATAAAAAGTAAGGTGGCCAGCAGGGACAGGATTGTCTGCATTTACTCTGTCCTTGTGGGGCCCCACGTGGAGTATTACTTTCAGGGTTGGGGCCCTGTAAGGATAGGAAGCAGCAGACATAGTTGCTTTGAGCCAGTTTTAGATCACCCAAGAAAGGTAGTGGTCACAATCTAGTAATAAAGAAAGACTCACTTACCCCTTTCCAAGGATCAGGGCTGACACTCCAAAGGATGTGACCTCCAGGTAGAGATGCTTCCCTTGCAGCTACCAGCCATTAAATGAGATTAGGGAGGGGTAGCCTGTATGGGAACTGTTGAATCACGGCCTGAACCTCTGATTGACCACCTGAGGCAAGCACTGAATCAGCCATGGGAGCACAGGTGAAGGCAATTCACCTGTGTGCCCGGAAGGGGTGGAGCCAGGCTCCACCTCTCCTAGACCCCATTTAAGGGCTGACTTCCACTAAGGAAGGATCTCTTCCTGGAGATTGCTCCTTCTGGAGCCTTGCGAGCCTACAACACCAGTGAGCACCTTTTCTCTCTATTTAACTATTCTTACTAGCCTAACTTCTCTGTATACCGGTTAACTTTAAAAACCTGTTACCTTTATGACCTGTTAACCTTACATTTGGCAAGCCAGGCAGGCTAAATATATATTACAATGTTTTTTTTTTTTTTTGGAATATCTATAAATGGGTCGGGGGGGGAGAACACTACCCCCCTACATAAAATAATTCTAGGGTAGATCCCAGGATTTCTGGTATCTCCCTTTTATGAATTAGCCACCATTTTTGAAAAATGGGGTCCCCTGCGGATTATGGAGAATATCTCCCCATTCTGTATGGCAGAATACTTTCAGGGGTTAGATAAAGATATATTAACTACCAAGGAAAGGCAATTAGCTGCTTCCACAGTGGCATGGCCATTACTGAACGCCTTAAATCAGACTGATATAAGAGCAGTCACTTTGGAAACAGAAAACCAATTATTAAAAGACCGTATTGAGAAACTAGAGCAAGAACTTAGTATATTAACTGGAAAAAACCTTCCATGCATTTCCCAATAGGTCAAATCTGCAATATTTCAATAGATAATGATCACATTTTGGAAACAACAAACTTGGTGGAGCAGGAAAATATAACTTCTAAATCAGATTTAGAAGCTCCACTTGTGACGGATCCCCTGGAACTCTGTCCTATCGTAACTCAAAAAACAAAAAAGAAAAAAAATACAGGATAGACTGGCAGGGGTGCCCCCTGATCAATGGCCTCCTGTCCAAACTCACCTACATGTGACAGCCAGGTCATACACACCAACAGAATTAATGGACTTGGTACAACGATTCTGGCAGAGAGCAAAGGAAAGTGTACCAACTTGGTTGTTAAGATTATGGGATTCGGGGGCAGAAGGTGTCATGGTCAATGGACCAGAAATATCTAAACTAGCCACTATGACGACACACCCTGCCCTTAGGCAAAGACTATATGCAGGCATTCAATTTACTGATGAAAATCATTCTGTAATTGATTGGCTAATGGCAGCATGCCGTATGGTTTGGCCAAATAAATCGGATATCCCATTAAATACAGGATTGTGGTCCTCCATGGAGGACCTTCAAGATTACATTCGAGAGCTGGGCATAAGAGAAGCAACATATGAGGATTCTTTTGAGAGCCCGGACATGGTAAGATTTTCAGCTGGCATGAGAGATTTAATCTTGCAACGAGCCCCTTCCCATCTATATGGGACCTCAGTTTCTATTTTAAATCCCCTGGTGGCCTCAGAGGCGGTGGTCCAGCAGGCTGCTCAATTAGTGGCTGATCTGGGGGAGACAGAGCACCTGCGGGCCAGGCATTCGAACATTCGAGGAAGCTGAGGTCCAGCCAGTAATTAAAACCAAGAGGAGCTCGCATAGCCGGCCTCAATTGGGACCCTTAAGGGTTTCCCGAAAACAAATGTTTAATGATCTTATCCGGGCTGGGGTTCAATTTGCGAAAATTGATCGCCAGCCCAACCATGTTCTCCTTCAGCTGTGGAGACAGCTGAAGGATAATCAAAAATTTCAAAGTTACTCTAGGAAACCAATGATAAGAGTTATAGACAGAATGCCAACAACAACATGGAATTTAGAAGATTTTATAATCCCCAACAGGAAAAAGAAACCTCCTCAGGTGTCTCGAGCCACGATGCCTGAGCCACCAGAGGCAAAAGATTTTGCCTTATCTCAGTTCATGGCATGACAAGGGACATTAGTCCTCCTAGGGCCTCTAGACAGGACCAGAGGCCCTATGTAGAACTGAAAATTTATTGGTCCTGGAAGAATATTCAGAGTTATGGCACTAGTTGATACAGGGGCGGAGACATCAATAATTTACGGAGATCCAACCAAATTTGAAGGTGACTGAGTGATGATTGGAGGTTTTGGGGGACAGACCATTCCAGTCACCTAGACCTGGTTGAAATTGGGGGTTGGGCGTCTCCCACCCCAGGAGTATAAGGTATCTATTGCCCCAGTCCAAGAATACATCCTGGGCATAGATATTCTGTGGGGTCTGGCTCTCCAGACAACTGTGGGAGAGTTCAGACTCCACAAAGGTGCATTAGTGTCCGAGCGGTGCAGGCAATATTGAGAGGCCATGCAAAGCATGAGCCTATTTGCCTGCCGAAACCACGTCGGATTACTAATGTTAGACAGTATAGACTCCCGGGTGGGCAAGATGAAATAACAAGAACAGTGCAGGAATTGGAGAAAGTAGGTATTAAGACCTGCACATAGCCCGTATAACTCCCCCATATGGCCAGTGCGGAAGTCGAATGGAACATGGAGAATGACGGTAGATTATAGAGAATTAAATAAGGTCAAGCTGCCTATTCATGCAGCTGTACCCGATATTGCCTCCCTAATGGACACACCGAGTAGAGAAATAAAAACTTACCATTGTGTCCTAGATTTGGCAAACGCATTCTTTAGTATTCCAATTGCTGAAGAATCGCAAGATCAGTTTGCATTTACATGGGAAGGCAGGCAGTGGACCTTTCAGGTCCTGCCATAGGGGTACGTGCACTCGCCAACTTACTGTCATAATCTAGTGGTGCATGATCTGGCTAACTGGAAAAAACCTGATAATGTTAATTTCTATCATTATATTGATGATCTTATGTTGACATCCGACTCACTGGAGGCAGTAGGACAGGCGGCAGATTCATTAACTGCCTATTTACAACAGAGAGGATGGGCTATAAATCCTCAAAAGGTGCAAGGTCCGGGCCTGTCCGTAAAATTCCTGGGGGTGGTTTGGTCAGGAAAGACCAAAGTACTACCCAGTGCCGTCATAGATAAGGTTCAGGCGTTCCCAGTCCCTACAACACCGAAGCAGCTGCAGGAGTTTCTAGGTATACTGGGGTACTGGCGCTCCTTTATACCTCATTTAGCGCAGCTGCTGAGGCCACTGTATAGACTCACGAAAAAGGGGCAGCTATGGGACTGGGGGAGAACAGAACAAGATGCTTTCCAACAGGCAAAACTGGCAGTTAAACAAGCCCAGGCATTGGGTATATTCGATCCTACCCTCCCAGCTGAATTGGACGTTCATGTCACTCAGGATGGCTTTGGCTGGGGCCTGTGGCAACGCCAGAATTCTGTTCGGACCCCCATTGGATTCTGGTCTCAGGTCTGGCATGGAGCAGAAGAAAGATATAGTATGATTGAAAAACAATTATTGGCTGCTTACTCGGCATTACAGGCAGTAGAGCCGATAACTCAAACAGCAGAAATCATAGTTAAGACCACTCTGCCGATTCAGGGGTGGGTAAAAGATCTGACCCACCTTCCTAAGACAGGGGTGGCCCAAGCACAAACGGTGGCACGATGGGTCGCCTATCTCAGCCAGAGGAGTAGTCTGTCTTCATCACCATTAAAAGAAGAACTTCAGAAGATCCTAGGCCCAGTGACGTATCACAGTGATGCACCAGAAGAAACATTGGTTACTCCACCAGAGAAGAGTCCCGTTCAGGAGGGAAAATATCCTATTCCTGAAGATGCCTGGTACACAGATGGGTCCAGCAGGGGCAACCCGAGCAAGTGGAGAGCAATAGCATACCATCCCTCCACTGAGACGATCTGGTTTGAGGAGGGGGATGGTCAGAGCAGCCAATGGGCAGAACTGCGAGCCGTGTGGATGGTTATAACCAAGGAACCCGGTGATGGCACTCTGAATATCTGCACAGATAGTTGGGCTGCGTACTGGGGGCTCACTCTTTGGATTGCACAGCGGGCCACCCAGGAATAGACTATCGACGCCTGACCAATCTGGGGCAAAGATATGTGGTTAGACATATGGAATACAGTAAAACACAGAACTGTACGTGTCTACCATGTCTCTGGTCACCAACCCCTAGAATCACCAGGAAATGATGAAGCCGACACATTGGCCTTAGTTCGATGGATTGAGAATTCACCATCTGAGAACATCGCCCGTTGGTTACATCAGAAGCTACAGCACGCTGGACAAAAGACAATGCGGGCAGCTGCTAAAGCATGGGGGCTGCCCGTACAGCTATCTGACATCACCCAGGCATGTCGAGACTGCGACGCTTGCTCTAAGTAAGACCAAGATCATTGCCCGAAACAACAGCCCATCTTGCTAGAGGACACAATCCTCTCCAGCGATGGCAGGTCGATTACATTGGGCCCCTCCCTCGGTCTGAGGGGGCAAGATATGCCCTGACCTGTGTCGATACTGCAAGTGGGCTACTGCAGGCCTACCCGGTACCAAAAGCAAACCAGGCACGCTAAACTGATGTCTGCCTACGGGACACCTCAAGTCATTGAGAGCGACCAAGGGACCCATTTTACTGATGCAACAATACAGCGCTGGGCAGAAGAAAATAACATTGAATGGTGATTCCACCTGCCATATAATCCAACGGGGGCAGGCCTCATTGAACGCTATAATGGTATTCTCAAGGCTGCCCTGAAGACAGACTCCCAGTCCCTGCAGGGATGGACAAAGAGACTGTATGAAACCCTGCGGGACCTGAATGAAAGACCTCGAGACGGCAGACCCAGTGCCCTGAAAATGCTACAAACAACATGGGCCTCCCCACTTAGGATCCAAATTATGGGCACTGATAATCAGTTAAGACCCCAGATTGGCAATGAAAATAATCTTCTGCTCCCTGCCCCTGAGAACCTAGATCCAGGTACACATAGAATAAAATGGCCTTGGAAGGTACAGGTAGGACCTAAATGGTGTGGCCTACTTGCACCTTGGGGGAGATTATTGGAGGTGGGAGGCTCAGTAGTCCCTCCGGTGATAGGTACATGGCCTATGGATATTGTGGTCAACACTCCAATCTTTATTGCCAAAGGGATCCCCATCATGTCCCTGTGGCAGATCAGGACACCCCCGTTGGTGCTTGATATAGCTATGCAGCCGCATACATCTGGCCAGAAGGTGTGGTACAGGCGGCTGGGGCACGCCCCAGTACAAGCTGAAGTGTTGACCCAGGATAAAAATATGGCCTGTATCTTCCCCTGGAGGGCAGACCTTCCCCTCCTGGTACCCTTGAAACATCTTTATTACTCCCCATGAGTCTCTGAGCCTCCAGGACCACCAGAAGGAACAAAATATCATCAAAATGTTCCTGCCAGACCATGTGCGACACCCGGTGATGATTTACATGGGACTGATGGAGCATAAGATGGACCTCCACCTCACGATTGCATGCCTCCAGTAACATCATCTAGCACTGGCTCAAGAAAGAACACGAACTTTCAATCATCACTCACCTTAAAATTATGATAACATACATTGCGATGGGAAATTGTATAAGCGTTGCAATGTGTTGGATCTCTGTAATAGGAAAGACTCACCCTTAGTTAATCATTGGTTCACGCCGTGAAGGGGTGGAGTGTATGGGAACTGTTGAATCATGGCCTGAACCTCTGATTGACCACCTGAGGCAAGCACTGAGTCAGCCATGGGAGCACAGGTGAAGGCAATTCACCTGTGTGCCTGGAAGGGGTGGAGCCAGGCTCCACCTCTCCTAGACCCCATTTAAGGGCTGACTTCCACTAAGGAAGGATCTCTTCCTGGAGATCACTCCTTCTGGAGTCTTGCGAGCCTACAACACCAGTGAGCACCTTTTCTCTCTATTTAACTATTCTTACTAGCCTAACATCTCTGTGTACCGGTTAACTTTACAACCTGTTAACCTTACGTAGCCCCAGGGAATTGCTTGCACCTGTGCTCTCAGGGCTGGCTACGCCCTTTCACCAGGTGCTCAATCACTGGTTCAGGCCATGACCTAACAATAACTACATAGGCTCCCAGGACAAGAAAGAGGTGGAGCTGTTTGAGCAGCTACAGAGGAGGCCACAAAGATGATCCTTGGGCTGGAGCACCTGTGAAGAAAAGTTGAGAGAAATGGGCTTTTTCAGCACTGAGAAGAGAAGGTTCCAAAGAGACCTCATTGCAGCCTTTCTGTACTTAAAGGGAGATTATAAACAGGAAGTAGAGTGACTTCTTACACAGACAGATAGGTATAGAACAAGAGGAAATGGTTTTAAACTAGAAGAGGAAAGACTCCGATTAGATATTAGGAGGAAATTTTTTACTCAGGGAGTAGCTAGGAATAGAAACAGTTTGCCCAGAGAAGCTTTGGTTGCCACATCTCTCATTCAAGGCTGGGTCGAATGGGGCCCTGGGCAGCTTGATCTAGTGGATAGCAACACTGCCTATGGCAGAGGAGCTGGAACTAGATGAACTTTGAGGTCTACTCCAGCCCAAGCCACTCTACGATTGCATAACTCAACAGTTTGTGTACAGTAGTATTCCTGGCCAGATGATTCACACCATCAGAAAGGGCAAAATCCCCATTCCCAACCAAAAACAGATTTCTAAGCCATTCTTTGCTAATTGCAATGCTATAATAAAAACGATAATAGGAGGGTGGCAAAGCCCTCAGCTACAACAAATGAAAACACAGCCAGCTACAGAAATAAAGGAAAAGAGCTGCTTACCTTTGGAAGACCTCCAGCAGGCATGGATCTCTAGTAAGAGATGCCCACACCTCCACTACCAACCCTTAAATGAGATCTGGAAAGGGATGGATCCTGGCTCCACCTCTTCCTGTCACTCAGGAGCATTGCTTACACCTGAGCTCCCCTGGGTTAGCCCTTCCTTCCCACCAGGTGCTCAATCTCTGTTTCAGGGCGTGACTTAGCATTTCCACTACACTAATGTAATCTTTACACTATAACCACGTAAAGAACTTTCAAAGATGTGGGCCCTCAGAAAAAAAGTTTAGAATTTGAGGTTCTCACAAGGAGCCCAAAGATCTTGTCATTGGCCAGCAGTCCCTTGTTTCGTTAAGACAGAAACTTTATCAGACTATTAACATTTCCAGATATCCAAGGTATCCCAGATATTGGCCATTTGAGTAACTACAAAGATTGTTTTAATACCTGCTTCAGAGAATAACGAGCTTAAAACTGTTCTAATCACGTGGAAATCTTTGGTCTTCAGTATATTTTCAATGTAAAGGGAAGTACTAAATTCAAATTTAGAAATGCACAGAATCACAGAATGGCTTGGCTGTTTAGTGTAGGAGGCACCTCTGGAGGCTGTTTGTCCCAAAATCTCTATTCAGAGCAGGGTCAGATACAAGAGGCTGCTCAGGACTGCGTGCAGCTGGGTTTTTAATATCTTTGCACACAGAGAATCTACAGCCTTTCTGGGCAAGTTTTCCAGTTAGACTATCACAGTATTTTTTTTTCTTTAGGCTAGAATGATAGTTCAATTGCATTTCATTTTGTGCCCGTTGCCTCTTACCCTTTCACTAGACATTACTGGGAAGGGTTGAGGAGTCTGGTTCAGTGTTCTATGCTCTCTGCCCTTAGGTATTTATACACATTGAATAGTCTCAACTCTCTCACCCTCGACTGATACAACAAGAGAATCGACATATTAATCACCTTTGTAGCATCTCATCAAATTTACCCCGCACGCATCTCTCTTGTGCTGGGGAGCTCAGCACTCCAGACAAGTTTCACCAGTGCTGAGGAGAGTCAGGAGAGACCACCTCCCTCAAGCTGCTGGCAGCATTTTGCCTAACAGACTCCAGGAGGCTGTTAGCTTCCTTTGCTCCAAGGGTATACTGCCTGCTCATGGTCAGCTAATTGACCACCAGAACCCATAGTCCTTCTCTGCCAAATTATTTCCAGTTGATAATCCCCTAGCCTCTCCAGCTGCAAGGGATTATTCCTCCCAGGAGAAAGATTTAGCATTTTCCTTTGTTAACTTAATGAGGTTCCCCTTGGCCCATTTCTCCAGCCTTTCAAGGAATCTCTGAATAGCAGCACAAACATCACTCCTCCCAGCTTTATACCCTCTGGAAACTTGGTGAGAATGCACTATGTCTTATCATTCAGGCTGTTAACGAAGATATTAAACGGTAGCAGCCCCGGTATCTCCCTTCGGCTGTACTACTAGTAACTAGCCTCTAGGTGCAATATGAGCTACTGATCAGAGGCCTTTCAGCCCAGCAGTTTCAATCCACCTAACTCAATTCACCTCACTTATCTAGAGCCTATTTCATTAGTCTGGATGATTTGTAAATCAGCATTAAAAACCTTGCTACAGTCCAATTAGCATTTACTGCTCTTCTTCATCTATTGAGACAGTCATCTCATAGTAGAAGGGTGGTCAAAATGTGACTGATGGGAAATAGCTTTTTCTCATGAGAGATACCAGAATAACAAATATGAGTAGTTTTACTGTCACGATCTGCCACGAGTCGGACATTTTTTAATTTGAGGTATGTTTTGTCCTTGATTATCTTGCTCCATTGAATGCTATCCAGTATAAGGGTAGCAAATTCAGGATAAAAGCAATGTTTATTATGGTGATGCACTTTTTTCTAATAGTGATGTCAAAATACAGCTGAAATAAAGTTCTTTGCTCATTAAACATCAAGTTTCAGATTATAACCTGTAACAATAAGTTGCTTCCTAGCCACTTTTCTGCTAGATTTTACTGGGATCACAATCGTCAAAGTAATTGTTGCCAGCTGCCTTATGAATAATATTTCACATGAGATGCCATGTAAGTATAATCAAGGAGAAATTATATATGGTGACACAAGAGTTGAAATTGTCACAGATTCATTTCTTCTGAATAGCTTATTAGAATTATGCAACATCGAGTTTCAGGCATCATTATAAAGCGGTGACATTGCTGTCATTGAACTTGTTAGGTCTGTCATAGTTTTTGTAATTTTTAAAATATTTTAGTGGATTTACTGATCCATGAAATACACTGTTTGGAATGAGATGTTTCATGTAATACTTTCAGAAGGACCTCAGTTGGTCTTTGGCATTCAGTAAAATGGGCACCACTTTAATAGTTCCAAGGTACCGTTTTAAAGGATGGTAGTAATATCTATACCTGTCTGCTTTATAGTCCCGGCAAATAATTTCATATCTTCTGAATGGGATAATAAAATCAATTGATAGCACTAAACCATTTAATTTTTACTCGCACATATGCTTATTTAATGATGGTTTTTAAAAAATAACCTCTTAACCAGCATATAATACATTCAGCTGAGCTTGCCAAGGCATTCTGATAATACCTCTAAAAAGGATCTTTAGCAGAAAGTTGACTGAGTCAGGGAGAACTCTGTTCTAATAAATAAACTCCTATCTGTACAGTTTTCCACTTCTTTGCATTTCTAAAATATCACTTCAAATATTAGAACCTTTAGTATGGTAAATATTTTTAAGATCAGGTCAGTGCTGAAGGCAGCAAACGCACTTGTTTTAATAAAGATGCATCTCACCCAAAATATTATCCTGTAGCTAAAGGTGGCCTTAAACTGAAATGTTTTTGTCATAGTAGTATAACAGTTGTATACAGTGATATGCTATTTGGATAATGATTGCAATTAAATAAAAAATATATTTTTTAGTTTTGAATGCATAAGCAGAAAATTGTAATGATATAATAACTGCTAAAATAAGCAGTATACCAGTACTATGGGACTTAAATACAACTATATAAAGTAGCTCAGGTTAGAGGAATTTGTTACTTACCTAGTTTTGAATAGCAATATCAAGTTTGTCAATATCGAAGTTTAGGATTTTTTTAATATTTTGCTTATGAAGAAGAGAAAATCGAATATTTCACTAATATGTAAATATCAAATGCTTAATTTTTTTACTGTGAAGGTTGAAACTGAATAACATTTGCTTCAAAGGTTTGAAACAATGTTTAAAATTCTCCTTTCGGGAATACGTTTCCATACTTTTTTACAGTTCTTCAGTAGGGACTCTTGCTGACTCTTCTTTCCTCAAGTACAAATTTATTTTTTTAATGGAGCTACAGTACTTACACACCGGATTGTCAGCCTGTAATTCCAAGTTCATATCATGTTGAATATCTATTTTATGTAATTAAACAATTTAACATGTATTATATTGAATTTAACAAATGACATCTTGAAAAGAGAAAAAAAAATTCCTAAATGGGTTAGCAGACATATCAAATATAGTTTTCTGGAAATACAAACATACCTTACCCAGTCAACTTCTTCTAATCATCAGCAATGGATATGCTTGGACAACTAAAATTGTCAGATTACCAAGTCGGAATTTTTAATAGTAAGTTTCTGAGGTTTTTATATTTCTGAGGTTCATATTACAGCTCACCTGTGACTTTCAAACCTATCTATTGCTATAAAAACCTTTTAGGTTAACTATGCCCCATTCTCACGCCAGGAAACCCGTGAGAGTGTTGCTGTTGAACTCAATAGCTACAAAATCATTCCTATAGGAAAGGTTTCTAATAAAAGATCTGCAAGTAAAACCTGAAATCCCTTTTTATGATTGGAAGACTAGTACACAACGGAAATAATGGATACTCCAGACATAAAATAAGTCTAGAATAAACACAGACAAATATCTGTGTCTATCACATAAAACATATCACATGAGAACATAATCCATTGTCCCCAATCTCAAAATAATATATTCTTTCACTCTTCGATGTTTACACTCAAGTAGATATTATTTATGTTATTAAGTTATTTGAAACCAGATGGACTAACTTTTCACTTCAAGGAGGTTGTGTGGTTAAGCAAAAGCAGTATTTGTGTAACTTAAAGGACTATGCTTAATTTGTTCTAAATACTTATGCTTTCAGTAATCAGATTCACAATTTGTAAATACTTTGATAGTCACTGGTCATTCATAGCAGTGGCTATAATTCTGACAGGAATTATTTAGAAGTCATTAGCAGTAATCTTGTTTAACATATCTGTACCTGCTTGCAAAATCAATGCCAACACTAATTAACTGATCGTAAACACAAGCACAGCAAATAGAAAGAACTCACTGAATGGTTCACAGGCAACTGTAAATATATTCTATAAAAAAATACTGCACAAATGACTGTAAATATTAAATATACCTTCATAATTCAAAGCAGGGGGAGTGGGGGGGGAGTCATGCAAAGATTGTTGGTGGAATTACGCAATATATTTGTAATTTGATTTTTTTAACTGAACTTAAAAATGTTGGTATTGAAACCAAAATGAAGAAAGGAAACTAACTGATCTGTAAAAAAAAAAAATGCTTTAGTCATTTTGTCACTGTGGTAACATTGATTCTGTCAGTAGTGAGGGTACATTTGACATAAATCACTAAAGCTAAGTCCCCTCGCTTATCACAGGCTTATCACAAGTTGTCTGCGTCAATGAGCAGAGGTCATAAGTATCCACTTTCCCAGCTCACTTCTGGGGATGACTGAAAGAAGAAAAACTGTCAAATGAGACATCAAAACCTCTTCTTTTTTCAGTGCTGCTAGAGTAAAAAAACATCATGACAAGGACATTAGTTTGAACTTCATTGTGGGCAATTTTACAGCTAGTATAAATTTTTATCACCTGCAAATATGGCTTCTTACTCATTAGTCACTACTGCCATGTTTACATCATTGAAATTTCTGATCAAGTTAGTAGACAAGCTTCTTAGCTTGACGTTTGGTTACTGTTAGTTGTAAAGAATAACACAACTGAAATTAGCAGCCAGGTGTGAACCTATCACCAAGAAGATCAGAATATAGATCTTTATCTAAATCAAAATGAAAAAAAAATAAAACAAGCATGGAACCTTAAATTTGTATGATTCTTTAAAAAACAGGATTTTTACTTATACACTTGTAGCATTCAGACTTTATGTCAAAACCCAGGAAACCTTTGGCTACCACAGATAAGTAACTTTCTGGGGCCTAGTTTCCGTCAGTAAGTGGCACCAGAAGTAACACGTGGAAGTCGTTGGAAGCAAACCTGAAATGAGGTAACAAGATCTATACTGTAATTGAATTGTGTACAAACTTGTGGCATAAAAATATTGTTTATATGACTACTATGATATGATTCAGTGGAGTGTAAAATACAGATTAAGCCTTCAGCATGTTAGAATTAGTCATTTTAAAAATCAAAGGAATAATGTACAGCCTTTCCCCCGTCCCTCATTAGTGCCAGATGAATTGCAGAGAGCTGAAGGCCTAAGTATAATCTTCAGCATTCACTTTTTGTTTGTTTGTTTATTTATTTTTGAGCATTCATGGGTATTTAGATAGAGGAAAATATATTGCCTCTGTAAACATTTCATAATCTCACCAAAGTGGATGATGGAGTTCAACTTGAACTTTTCACTCAATATCCAAATAAGTTCAGCATCAAACAAAAGGAATTCACTCATCTCCCCCTTCATACCTTGTGGCAAATGAAGCTTCCAGCAATGCAGCAAATTGTAAATTCGTACCTGTGTGTTCACATGGGAAAGCCCCATTCAGAAATAAATAATACATAACTTGACAACGTATTATTTACTTCAGGAAACACAATGTGATTGATGCAATCAGACACAATATGCTGCAGCACATAGCAGAGCAGCTAAAGCTTCAGGAGAAAGGAGGAAAAACAAAACAAACCACTTACATTCCTGAAGAAGGAAGAAATTTAGACATAAAGACACCGAGAAATGAAAAAAAAAGTTCATTCCAAGCCTTTCTTACGCCGGGAGCCCCAGAACTGAACACATTACTTCAGGTGAGGCCTCAAGAGTGAGGGACATAGAAGAATCACCTCTCTCAAGTCTCTAATTACACTTCTTTTTCTGCAGGCCAGGATATGGTTGACTTTCTAGGCTGCAAGTGCACATTACCAGCTCAAGTCCTTCTCTACATGGCTGCTCTCTATTCCCTTATCACCCAGCCTATATTTATGTTTGGGATTGCTCCAATCCGTATGCATTTGGCCTTGTTGAAACACATGTTGCTCACCTGGGCCTACCTCTAGAGCCTGTCAAGATCCCTCTAGATTGCATGCTTTTCCTCCAGCATGCTGACTGCACTGCACTATTTGGTGTCATACACAAACTTCCTGAGAGTATACTCAATCCCACAGTCCACATTGCCAACAAAAATGCTAAATAATATTAGTCCCAATATAGACCCCTGAAGAATACCACACTTCACTGATTCCTAACTTGGACGTGGAGTTGTTAACCACAACACTTTGAGCAAGACCATCCAAATAATTCCTCATCCACCAAGTGGTTCCTCTGTCATATCCGTGTCTCTTCAATTTGGACACAAGGAAGTCATGTGGGACATTATGAATATTCTACTTATGAAAGTAGTAACACACTGTAATAACAAATTTTAAATCTATTTCTTTAAAATTATATTATATTGTGATTTTCCTTGAGGAGTTCTTGAAAGGAAATTATAGATCTTGCCTTCCTGAAATATCATGTACTACCATAGTGGTTAAAAGCTGGACCTCAAAAACAGATTCTGCATTTCAATCACAACTCTGTAGAAGGATAGAAAAGGGACACTTCTATTTTGTTCGCTCACCACTTGATAGATTCTGCAGCCCTAGAACCTAACTTGTTACCTGAGTTCTTATTATGTACGCTCTCCAAAAGTAATGCCTCTTATTTATTTCCATGGAAAATGCAACAGATACAAAGAGTACAATAACACTATTTGATAGAAAAATTTCTCAGCTACAAAACACTGTTTTTCAACATAGTCACCACCATATAGCTGTGCACGTGATGAACAAGAGCCTGCATACCACACTTGTAAAATTCTTCATGACCATCTGGAATGTGGCTTGTATTTCACATCACTGTTGCCACTGCTGAAGCCACCTCACTGTGCTCACATCCGCTGTTTGGTCTCCACAAATATTCAGCAAGCGTTTATGAATGTCAGTGGGCACCATTTTTTCCACATGGAGGAATAAAGTTCCACCTCTTTGCTCCATATGCACTTCCATGTCAGACGCCACAGTGTCAGACTGCCCCTCTGCTGCCATCTGTCCCACGGTGATGATGTGTAACGGAACATTGGTGGGAAGGTTCATCCTCTACTGCCATCCCACTGACATCCACCTCTGACATTGTGAGCCCACATAATGAAAGGAGAAGCATTACTTTCAGAATTGCCCTTGCATATAAATTTGCATTTTTTTTTTTCTTCTTTGAATAGGCTCAGTTTACCTATTGGTACAAATATAGTTCCTTGATCTTGTTAGTCTAGCTTTCCACCAAGCTTTCTAACTGATTTTTAAATGACTGAATTTACTTGGAACAACAGAATGAATGCTGAATACTGTTATACCTATTATCTCTCTTATCAGGATTCTGCTGGAAAACACCTCCAGTGACAACTACTTTTCAGATCTGTCAACAAGTTAGCTTTTAATTCATTTCACATGGGCTCTATGGATGTGAATAGTGCTATTTTGCTAAAACAGTGTTGAAGGGAACTATATTATATATACACAGTTACCTTTATCTATCATACTTGTAATCTGAAACAGTGAAAGTAAGCTTGCATCATAAGACAGATTTTGCATATAGTGTATAGAGTATTTTTAACATTCTTTGTGCTTTATCTATCAGTTTGGGATATGATGGAATTTTTGTTCATTTGTTTCTGGTGTTTTACTAAAAGCCAGTCAGACTAACCAGTTTAGAGAAGAAGGTCAACTTATTTGCTTTTCCTGAAAAAAAAAAAAAAAAAAAAAAAAAAAGACAACAAAATCTTTGTGGAGCTACTTCACATACAAATATATTTTTAGCTAATTCACTTTGGGAAAGTAAATAGTGTTCAGAGTTCATTCTGTATTTAGGATAACTTTAAGAGATCTCATTTAATTTCTGTCCTTCTCCAAACAGAGAAAGAAACTGAGAGTTCCATTCCTATTTAAAAATCACAAGACAGCACAGTTATCTAAACCTACCTATTTACAAAAATTGAATCTCTAGCAAATGCTCTCTACTACTTGCCATCTCTAATGGATTGGAAAGTGCTTCATTGTTGTCAATGGCACTATCAGACACACTAACAAAATTTCACTGCTTTCCAAATACGAAACAGGATTTCTGATTAGTGCATACTTATGCCTTTTCTACATTGTTATTCAAAGGTCCATCATCATCTGTCTGGCATCTGGTTTATGTCCCAGTATTACTTATTATGCTTCCAATATCGTTCAAATACTAAACAAACAAAAAAACTGCACAGCCTTTGCCGTTAGGGATATTGCAGCATAGAGCCTCCAGGTAAGGATTAAGGGCACAGATAGTAAAGCAAACATCATTATGGGTGTCTACTATGAGCTGTTCACCCAGGATAATGGTACAGATGAGCTATTCAGTAGGAAAGTAGGTGGAATATCTGGATCAGTTGCCCTTATCCTTATATGATATGTCAACTTCCCAGACATAAACTGCAAATATAATACTTACATGATAAACAAGCCTGGGAAATTCCTAAAGCATGTTGAATCACAGAATCATAGAATCATAGAATCACTCAGGTTGGAAAAGACCTTAAAGAACATCGAGTCCAACCACAACCTAACCATACTTCCCTAACTCTATCAACCCTCTGCTAAATCATGTCCCTGAGCACCACATCCAAGTGGATGTGTTTAAAACATCCAGGGATGGTGACTCAAGCACCTTCCTGGGGGGCCTATTCCAGTGCTTAACAACCCTTTCTTTAAAGAAGTGTTTCCTAATATCCAACCTAAACTTACCCTGGCACAACTTGAGGCCATTTCCCCTCGTCCTGTCACCTGTCACCAGTGAGAAGAGACCAACCCCGCTCTCTCTGTAAGCACCTTTCAAGTATTGGAAGAGAGCAATAAGGTCTCCCCTCAGCCTCCTTTTCCCCAGACTGAACAGCCCCAGTTCCTCCAGTCTCTCTTCATAGGCCATATTCTCCAAGCCCTTCACAAGGCTTGTTGCCCTTCTTTGGACCTGCTCCAGCACCTCAATGTCCTTTCTGTACTGAGGTGCCCAAAACTGAACACAGTACTCCAGGTGAGGCCTCGCCAATGCCGAGTATAGGGGCAGGATGACTTCCCTAGTCCTGCTCACCAGACCATTCCTGATACAAGCCAGGATGCCATTTGGCCTTCTTGGCCACCTGGGCACACTGCTGGCTCGCATTCAGCCGACTGTCCATCAGTATGCCAAGGTCCCTTTCCATCAGGCAGTTTTCCAGCCACTTCTCCCCAAGCCCGTAGGGTTGCCTGGGGTTGTTGTGACCAAAATGCAGGACCTGACACTTGGCCCTATTGAAACTCATGCAGTTTGCCTTGGCCCATTGATCCAGTCTGTCCAGGTCCCTCTGTAGTGCCCTTCTCCCCTCAGGCAGATCAACACTCCCTCCCAACTTTGTATCGTCTGCAAACTTACTGAGGGTGCACTCAATCCCCTCATCAAGATCATCAATAAAGATATTAAATAGAAGCAGCCCCGAGCCCTGGGGGACACCGCTCGTGACCGGCAGCCAACTGGATTTAACCCCATTGACCACAACTCTTTGGGCCCAGCCATCCAGCCAGTGTTTCACCCAGCAGAGCGTACACCCATCCAAACCATGGGTAGCCAGCTTCTCCAGAAGAGTGTTGTGGGGGACAGTGTCAAACGCCTTACTGAAGTCCAGGTAGACCACATCGGCACATCGACAGCCTGAAGGTAACTTCCTATCACATGCACTGGGTGAGACAACTAGGAACTAGATTTGCTGTTTGAGAATAGAGAAGATCTTGTGGGAGAGGTGATGGTAGGTGGCTGTCCTGGCCACAGTGATCATAAAACAGTTGAGTTCAACATTTTTGGTGTAAGGAGAAAAAAGATCGTCAGAATTACTATCCTGGACTTTAAGAGAGAAAACTAAGCTACTCAAGGATCTAGTTAGCAGTATCCCCTGGGAATCTGTTCCAGAGGCTTTATTGGTCCATGAGAGTTGGTCATTTTTTGATAACCACCTTTTAAGAAGTCCAGGAACAGGCAATTCTCTTGTGTCACAAGTCAAGCAAGAAGGGCAGAAGACAGTCTGGCTGAACAAGGAACTCCCCCTGGAATTAGGGCAGAAAAAGAAAATAAGTGATCTCTATAAGCGTGGTCTGGCTTCGCAGGGAGATTACAGAGCTGTAGTTCGCATCTGCAGGGAATAAAACAAGCAAAGTGAAATCTCAACTTGAGTTAGCACTGGCAAGTGTAGTGTCAGACAACAAAAAAGGCTTTTTCAAGTATGTCAACAGCAAGAGGAGCCTAAGGAAAACATTAGACCGACATTTTATGAGAGTGGTCACCTAACAAGTAAGGCTGATGAAAAGGCAGAGATATTTAAAGTCTTTTTATGCTTCAGTCTTTAATAGTAATAACAGATCTTGAGCTGCCTAGTCCTCGTTGTTGGACGACCTTGACTAGAGCAGTGATTTTTTATCTGTTGTCACTGAAATTATAAAGGAACAGTTGCATCAGCTGAACATTCGTAAGTCTACAGGGCCTGACTGGATTCGAAGTACTGAAGGATGTCATAGCTGGACCCCTTTCAGCAATTTATCAAAGATTCTGGGAGACTGGGGAAATCTCTGATGATTGGAAGCTAGCCAATGTTATAGGCATCTACAAAAGGGGCATGACAGAAGACTCAGGAAACTACAGACCTGTTAGTCTAATCTCAGTGTCTGGAAAAGTTATAGAGAAGATTATCCTGGGTGCTACTGAAAGATATTTAAAGAACAAAGCTATTATCAGGCATAGTCAATGGAAGAAAATTCCCGTCTTAATAATTTTATCTTCTTCTATGATAAGGTCACCCATTTGGTGGATGAAGGTAGAGCAGTGGATGTAATTTTTCTGGATTTTACTAAGGCCTTTAATATCGTGCCTCACTGCATCCTTCTGGACAAATAGTCCAATTGTGAAATGAACGAGTTCACTGTATGTTGGGTGATGTACTGGCTTAATAGTAGAGCTCAAAAGGTTATATCGAATAAGGCTACATTTGGGTGGCAGCCATTCACTAGCGGTGTTCCCCAGGGCTAAATTATAGGGCAAGTTCTCTTCAACATTTTTGTTAGTGATCTAGATGCAGGAGTTATCTGCATCCTCAGCAAGTTTGCTGATGATACTAAACTGGGAGATGCCACTGAATCTTTGGAGTGATGAGAGGCCTTGCAGAGGGATCTGAAGTGGTCAGGCAGTTGGACATGATATCTTTTTGGTCCTTTCCAACTGAACTATTCTATTCTAAACCAGCAAACCCACTGTTTTATTGATTTGCTTTTGAAGTCAGGAATTTCGTTCTTGCCATATCCTTCTTGGTCTTTCCAATTTTCTATGTATTCAAATTCTAATTTTTACTGACTTTTTTTTCCTATCTTTTCTTTACTTTGATTGTATTTTGCTTCTTAGTAGCTTTGTTGCTTTTATTTCATCACTTGTGTTGTTTACTGGAATTAACTGTATAGAGGAGAAATAGTCAGGTTTAGCCAAGGTTACAAAAAAGAAGATTACACATTTAAGTTAGACATGAACACAGGACTTGAATCTAAATGTAAGGTATGCTCTGAAAGCAATGTCTCCTATTTTTCTAAATTATCCTACAGTGTCAGAGGCAGATGTTGGTGGGATGGCAGTAGAGGTTGAGCCTTCTCTCAGTATTCCATTACATTTTGTTGCTGTGTGACAGATGGCAGCAGAGGAGCAGTCTGACACTATGGTATCTGACACAGAAGTGTGTATGGAGCAAAGGTGTGTCTGTGAATGTGGAAAAAATGCTACCCACTGACTTTCATAAATGCTTGCTGAATATTTATGGAGACCAAACAGTGGACGTGAACACAGTAAGGTGGTTTCAGCAGCAGCAACAGTGATGTGAAAGACAAGCAACATTCCAGATGGTCATGCAGAATTTTTAAGTGTGGCATGCAGGCTCTTGTTTGCCACTGGCAAAAATACATGGCTAACGGTGGTGACTATATTAAAAATTAATGTTTTGCAGCTGAGAAATTTCTCTATCTGTACAGACAGGAGGCAGCAGAGATAGTTGCTTTAAATCAGTTTCAGATCACCCAAGAAAGATAGTGATCACGGTCCAGTAACAAAAAAGGAAACATCTACACTTTTCCAAGGATCAGGGCTCACCAAACACTCCAAAGGAGGCAGTCTCCAAGTAGAGATGCTTTCCTTGTGGCTGCCAGCTCTTAAATGAGGTTAGGGAGGTGCAAAGGTGAATTGCTTTCTCCCATGCTTCCTAGAGCTACTCAACCCCTGGTTCAAGCCATGACCTAATGGTTCCTGTACACTATCAAACAGTGTTATAGTAGTCTTTGTATCTCTTGTAGTTTCCATCGGAATAAAGAAAAGGCATTACTTTTGGAGTGACCTACATACTTCAGAGTTTACCTTCATATGAAGAAATTTGACTGCCGTGGATAAGTCAGGGTATGGTATCCATCAGCGCGGGGAAGCAAGACGAACTCAATATGAGTGAACAGTTTCGTTTATTCTTGTCACACGCGTGATATATATTGAGTACAAGATACATGCTTATCAGACATGGCGAGACATGATTGGTTACACCTGAGAATACATAGTTGTTTACACTGCTTTAATTGGTTCTAAACTTGGCAAAGAATGTTGCCTCTGATTGTCGGAGACCATCCAGATGTTCCGGCCCACTCAAGCAGGACGTTCCTTTGCTCTTTATTGGACATGCAATTCTATTTTTACCCACTACTCCCCTTCTAGAGACATGCCTTGTTCCTAACAGCTTTAACTCGTAAACCAGCTTGGACAACTCTCCACATGTCTGCACACCCGCATTTGACATCTTCTAGAGCCAAGTATACTGCAAGAATGAAGCATTCTTATGCTAGTTTGTCAGTCAATCATCCTGTGCTGTGGAGATGTGACCTTCCAAACATCACCAGTTTTCATTTACATTCGCATATAATTTTTTCTTTTCTCTCAATATTTCTGACTTATGTTTTTTAAGTTTAGAAATATCACAATTCAAGAAACTCAGCCCTTTTTAGTATCTGTTACAGATGTTCTCCATTGTAGATCTGTAAAGAGAAATCTCTAATCGTAATAAGTAATCTATACATAATCCCTGTTTACAATAAATAGCTGTTTTAAAACGTTCCCTATTGTGTTCTGTAGCTTGATTTGGCTGGTATGCAACATGCCCCTTCGTGCATTTCTTGTTGAGCTCATTGATCTGCATGCATTCCAGATCTAGCACTTCTGAGTTTTTTGTGGCTTTAAGTGAGATAATAGTTTATTTTATTTAGAAGGTCTCTTTTTCATGCAAGGAAGCTTATGTATTGTAAATTCCTTAATAAGGTAAAGCAGTTTGTAATATGGTGTTCATGTGGATCCCCACAGTCATCATTTTTTATAATGCCAACTTGTATAAAATGTTTGTCACCACCAAGAATTTCTGCCTATTTACGTTTTCAGAGTTTTAGCTTTGATAGTAAAAGAAACTTTCTTCATAGTTTTGGGAGCTTGTTTTTATGCAGTTTATTCAGCATTCCAGAGGATGTTCTTGCTTACTACTCTTTGAGAATATCAGTGTTCTACAAAAACAGGAGGGTCTGCTCACTCAGTTGCTTTTTCTTGCAAAAACACAGTACCCCTCAACACACACACCATACACCAGTTCACCTCTTGCATTTTCTGCCATCTGTCTTCTCTTTAGGAAACCATAAGGACATCTAAAAAACGATTTATATTTTTTTTCTATTCAGTTGCCTTCTGAGCTCACACTGGAAGAGTTTTTGACTACGCAGTCAAGATCGATCTTGCTGTTATGATTTCCATTACGTGAATGCAGAACACCTTGTATAATCTGTGTAAACATATATATGTATTTCACTATTTATATTACAGAGTTGGTGATGAGAATTTCTTCTATGACATGCTTGAATAACTTCTATTAGTTCTCACTTTTTTATGCCAAATAGATAGCGTTTTGTCCTTCCAACGGAGTTATCTCACTATATGACTCGACAAACCTATGATAAAAATGCAAAATTTCTAGCTAGATGGAAGACCTCCTACTTCTTTTTAGCAGTTGATTATCATATCACCAATCTGTTTCATTTTCCTGGTAGTTTTTCTGTTAAGAATGTCAAATAATTTAAACTGAATAAAAATATTGTTGATGCTTACATAGCATTCAGTTATCAGATTATACTATGTTGCTGCAATTTCTCTTTCTCTCTTTTTAATTTGCTTTCCTTTTTTTTTGTTTTTTTCTTCATCAATATGCAGATACGCATGCAGGTTAGCGGTTGAATCCTTGTGGTCAGGGAGATGGAGAGATGAAGTGGGAGGCAGAATAGAAAACAGGAACTGTCCAAGGCAGCTTAGTCATTGTACTTGATTACTCATTATCTTCTTCTGTTACCTGCTGTAAAGCCATCTGTTAGTAGAAGGAACTCTACCCTATTCTTCAAATTTGCTCAAAATCCCTTGTTTATCATTCTGTTCAAGTAGTTTCCTGGGACTAATTGAAGATATAAAGTTAAATTGTGTTCTTATATTTGCATGAAAAAGGTCAAATGTTTGCCAAAAACATTAAGAAGTTACTGACTTTTTCTATTCATTCTTGAATGAATAAAAACATTACTAAGGATCCCAAAATATATCATTTTGTAAAATGCCTTCTTCCTCTGTTTTTCCCAAACTCTGACATATTTTTCACTGAATATACTTGATGAAATTAAAGAGCTATAATCATTATTCACTTCAGCGAATAATTAGGGACTTTTTTTTAGATACTCACCTCACCTGGGCCAGTTAGGGACAGATGGTGTTCATGTTCAACCTTTACTGTATTAGACATTTTGACTTTACAGTACATTGAACTGAACCAGTTTTAATGGTGAAGCTATGAGTTAAATCCTACTCTATATTTTTTGAATAATACTGTTTGTTATTTATAAGCCTATTAGTGAAAAAGCAAATCATGCATAATAATTTCCCCATAAAACACAGCACAGTAAAGAATTACTACAGCAGCTGTAATGTTACATAATTTTACTTGCACAATTTAAGTTTCAGATAAAAGCTTTGTCACAGCTATTCTAAACTTTTCATTGTTTTTATGCTTGAAACTAACATTGTTAATACTCAGCCTTCAATATCTTCTTGTGTGAGGTACAAACTTAATTTACTTAATCTGCTATATCTGACCATCTGCAAATAATGGGTATATAAACAGAAATAATATTTTCCTGTATGTTAGGTTTTTGGTGGGTTTTTTTGTTTGTTTGTTTGTTTTGTTTTTCCATTTTAATAACAGAAGAATAACAATACTATTTCTTTAGTCATAGAATGATTCAATCATAGAATGTCTTGGGTTGGAAGGGACCCTGAGGATCATCAAGTTCCTATCCCCCTGCCACAGGCAGGGCCACCAGCCCCCAGATCTGGTACTAGTTCAGGTTTATTGGGACACTGCTTCTCACAAACATCTTTAATAAATTGCATAAACAGGGAAAAAGCAGGAAAATTTAACCTGCAGTCAGTGTTCCTGTAAAATATTGCCATATATTTGCAGTGAAATCACTGGGATATAGGGAACCATCAAACACGTTAGGTTAAATGCTGCCCCATGAAACAGGTGGGTTTTTCACTTCATATTCCAGATGTGCTAAAATGGGAATATCAAACTATGAATGTTGAATTTAATAAGTTTGTTCTGATAAAGTTGACCACTTTATTTTATCCAGCTTTTAATTGAACTAAATTAGATTTGTATAAGAACACTGAACTTACAGACCTTCCCTAATGAGTAAACCCTGTTGGATTTTTCCTCTTTCTTATCACAAAGTGCTTATAAAAAGGCTACTTCTCATTTTTGTCTTTATGAAAAATAGCTTATGACAAATTGATGTTTAGTAGCTCGTTATGAGCAAATGGCTGTAAAAAATAATTTTTTAATGAGAAGCTTTACATTGTGTTCTTTTTCATACCTGTTTGTCTCTCCAAAACAGTCCATCAAAAGTGAGAAATTGATGCATTTAATGTAAGGAAAAGCATGGCTATTCATTTCCTATTTGTGCTACAGATACTTTTCATAATATTCATGACATAAACTACTCTAATAAATATTTGAGCAAGGTATTTGAAAAATTTAGTTTTTTGCTAATGATGAGGCATAATTACAGAAAACCATTTCAGTGGGGGAAATTTAAATGCAACAACAAAGATGAAAGAATGGAAAAGCTAGCAGTGTCTCACCATTCTTATTAACTAACCAGAGTTAAGAGATATCAAAGCACCATCCTGTAAGCTCAGGGGAACAGTAAAACCTGGATTTACTCAAGAGACAGTTCAGCTGTACATTAAACCACCTCCCACTGTAGGGTAGGACAGACAAAGCGCTCTAATCATCTGCTTCAGCATATGCACAGGGTTTTGGGTATTCACAAGAGTTTTTGACTCTCATCTATTTTGACTAGTTTATACACTATTTTGATTTTCTGAAGTTCTGTCATATTATACTTTTTAAACACTCCAAGAAAAGGTAGATCAGGAAACCTTCCATATTTTTTTAAAGGACCAATTTCACTATAGCCTTTGCTCAGTAATTTTATGTACAGATTTTGCTTCATATATACAAAGTCCAACAACTGTTTAAGGTATACAATTTATTTTTTGTTTTGTTTTGATGATGTGAGGAAAAGTCTATTCCATCTGCAACAGTTCTCTAACAGCAGAGTCAATTCTCTGCTATCTTACAGATCTCACACGTCACTAGATGAAACTGGTAGATAGATCTACCTTTAAAAGCATGCAGGCATTTCACTATATCTTCACATTAGGAAGAGAAATAGCTGGATGAAAATAGAAAATTGTAAAAATATTGACATTTCTAAATTATAGTAGCGATTTGTGTTTAAATTAAACAAAATTTTATTCTAGCTATCAGCTATCATTTAAGATCATTTAAGAGATGATTAAGCCATGTTTGGATTGTAATATTACCAATGTAAATCATCAGAGCTTTAATAACCTACCCAATATTGATCAAAAACAAAACATGCAATGAAACAGTCCAGCCTTTGAACTTTATATTCCAAACAAGCCACAGCCAGGGGTCTGTTGCCTAGAAAACTAAAGGTCATGATTTTATCATAAGATCAATATTTCTCTCTTCCCTTCCTCATTAGAATATGACCTCTGTAGAAACAGTAAAATGAATCAAAAACTATCATAATCCAGTTGGTGATTATCCTTCCTTTCCAAACTTTCTGAAATTTCTCTGTAATGTTATCATCTTTTTAACACTTCTCTTTCCTTTATACTTTATTTTATCCTTGCTTTGGATCCAACCTTCTGGCTATACATAGTTTGATCAATTTGCTCTATATAAGATTCCTCTTGCCACTGTACAATTTTCCTGCTTTTGCAAATCTGAAGTACCTGAACAATTTGTTCCAACTGTCTGAAGACATGCTTCCTTGAAAATGAGATTCCATTATTAGCTGTAATGAGAAAGAAGGAAGAAAAACCCTTTTTTTACTTTTTGCTTTCTATGTCTGCTCTATTCTCCTGAAATGTTTTTGCATTCACAATTCTGCACTGACTGGTTGNTTTTTTTTTTTTTTTTTTTTTTTCTGACAATATTGCTCTCCTCTGTCCTAGACTCAATTATTCATTTGGTGTCATTTTTGTAGCAACAGGACAAGAAGTTATGGCCTTAAGTTGTGCCAGAGGAGGTTCTTTTTGGATATTAGAAAAAAACTTCTCAGAAAGAGTGGTGACATATTGGAACAGGCTGCCTAGGGAAGTGGTGGAATCACATCCCTGGAGGTGTTCAAGAAAAGGGTAAATGTTGCACTGAGTGATATGGTCTAGAGTGGTCATAGGCATGATCCGATGGTTGGATTAGATGACCTTACTGGTCTTTCCAACTTTAATGATTCTATGACTCTATGATTCATCTTCAGAACAGTAGAAGCAAGTTATTTTTTAGGTCCAAAAACTCCCATATCCTCTTGTCTAGCATTCCAGTATTTCTTTATTTCAGTTTCACAGCTGTTCTTCACGTTTGCCACCAGCACAGCATGAAAGAACACACCAGTTGCTGTCCTTAAAACCTGACAGCTGTCTGTATTTCTCCATTATGTTCATTTTTCTTACCTAAGCATGGAAATCTTACATCAGACTATTCCTTCCTTTCAGCCTCAGTCTTCACATCCACAACATGACTGTATTTTGCCAAGAATTTCCCTGTAACATCACCAGTTTAGAACATGAACGATTCAAAATATACATTATCAGTTGAATTTATTGACACATATCAAAATTAACATGGATGGATGAATACCATACAGATAGGCTGCAGCAATTTAGAGGAACAAACTAATAAAAGGTTAAAAAAGAAAAATGAGTTATTGGAAAAAAAAAAAAAAAAAAGAAGAAGAAGAAAGGATAAATGTGTTTTGGAATCTATTTATTTAGTTATCTCTTACTGAAATACGAACACGTATATAGTAATTTGGAGCCAGGATTTTTTTACACATCCAGTGGTTCACATGATACATCCAAACATTTCTATCAAAATAAGTTATTAATAACTTTAATGTTTTTTTTGTGATAGCCTAAGTATTTTCCCTTTCTTTTCTGTTATCTTGTATATCCTGAACAACAAGGAGGAGGAGTTTAATTATGTAATGAATGTAATGACTTCATGTTTAAACTGTTGGATTCCTTTTGGTTTGGGGGTTTTGTAGGAGCAAGGAGTTTCTCTGAGTGTGTATACTGAGTGTAACCATATTGCTGGGAGAAGGGTTAGACTTTATCATAAATGGTACCTGGATACAACCGTAATGCAACCACATGTACTGAAACACAGCACATGCTATAAACTGGTAGGACAGATGTCATCACCTATTTTTCTAGTTCTACAATGAGTCAAGACTCTGAAGTGTTGTATGTACGTCCTGTATGTCCTTTATTATTTCTCTTAGTTGGGCACATCTCTTATAAAATAAAAAAAATCATTTTTTCCTGATATCACTCTTTACTCCTCCATTAAAGATGGAAAGATTTACCTCTATTACTTTTCTCTTCCTCTGCTACCATCTCCTATTGTAGTTTTTGCAATAGGGAATGGGGCCACAAAAATGATCCAAGGGATAGAACACCACCCATACAAGAACAGGCTGAGAGAACTGGAGCTGTTCAACCTGGAGAAGAGAAGGCACCTGTTAGATCCAGAGTGGCCTTTCAGTGTCTAAAGGGAGGATATAAGAAAGAAGGGGACAGACTCTTTAGCAGCGTCTGTTGTGATAGGACAAGGGGAAATGGTTTTAAACTAAAATAGGGGAGATTTAAATTGGAGATAAGGAAGTTTTTTATAATAAGTGGTAAGGCACTGGAAGAGGTTGCCCAGAGTGACGGTGGATACCCCATCCTTGGAGACATTCAAGGTCAAACTGAACAGGGCTCTGAGCAACCTGATCAAACTGTTCATTGCAGAGGAGTTGGACATGTGGATGACCTTTAAATGTCTCTTCAAACTCAAAAGATTCCATGAGTCATTAATTCTATGATTTATTCTGAAAATTCACCGTTACATCTTAAAACAGTTACTGTATTTCTGCAAGCATTCTACCCTTCTGGACAGACATTTTAACCACTTTCTCTATTTCCCTCTCTGAAGTGAAATGTTCTTTCTTCTCCTACAATGATTCTAATCATAAGAATATTCTGGTCACTACCAGAAAGAACTAATGTCTTCAGGAATTCCAAAGATTTCTTCTACTGTTTTCCTTTTGGCTTGATGGTCTGGGAAGAACTTTTAAAATAAAGCCAATATACATGGCCATGACCCAAAATATCTTGCTATTGGTGCAAATTAAGCTTTTGTGACTTAAAAACACTATTAGTACCTTACAATCCTAATCAGGTGTTTAGCAACTGTATGTACTCTCGTATTACAGCTCTTATACTCCTATGCATTATCCTTGAATCTTCATTTCATACAAATGCTGTGCTGCATGTTGATTTTCTTTTTTAAATAGTTGCCTTATTTCACTCCATGTTTTCACTCAATTTATTCATCTTTTGGAATCACTCCTCCATTGTGTGCCTTACTTTGGAATCTCTAATCTTCCCAGTATTGATTCCACAGATCGTATTTTTCTTTCAGCACCTTCTGTACACAACAAGAGTAGCAATAACCTTATCTAAACTGAAGCTTTTCAATTAATTCATGTTATTTCTAGATTTTCATGCTTGTATAGATGCATAAATACATATTATTTTGCTCTTATTTTTGTTTTGTTGTGATATTTTTTTTGCTCCATCCTACAAGAAATTTATTTTCTGCTCTATCTTTTGTTGCTGTGAATAATACTGAGCTTTTCAATTAACACACCTCTAGAGAATGAAGCACTTGCTGACGTTCCAGCAGTTGTTATTGTAATTATTCTATTCAAAGGTTTCCTAGTTTGACGTACCAGAAAGGTTATTCCACTTTAATTTTAGTTAAGCCAATTCTTCCTGCATTGGTTCTATTAGTGAAATTCACTTTTTCTCCTACAATTTTTTCTCAATCATGTATGAACATTTTGTCTCTTCTTGGAAAACTTACAAAGAAATGGGGCAGTACTTCATGGAATTCCTGATCTTATCTTATACTTGATAGTTTACTTTTTAAATTTTAACTACTTATTAGAAAAATTCTTTATCAACTGCAGGCATATTATTGCATTTTCAGGTATGAATGTATAAAAAGAGACAGGAAAATACAGCAAGTCTGATAATCTGTATATGTAAAGAACTGTGAGTAACTGTTCACAAGGTGATTCAAATCTATCTGTTCGTAAGTAGTTTTAATTATCACCCTGCTTAATGGAGCTTTTCATCAATTGAGATGCTCGAGCTGAGAGGCTACTAGCACAGTTAAAAAAAAGTATTTGACATAGAATTGGGAATAATGTTACAAATACCATATAGATTCAAATCTGACAAAATGGCATATATTGCTCTTTTTATAGACTATTATTTTTCCCTATGATTACACCTCCTTTAGGAAGGTTCAATTCATAATTCTAAAATTATTTCAAAAGCTTAAAAAAATGTTTATTCATTTATAAAATTGAAGCCCAAATAATCATTACAAACATGAGAAGGTACAAGAAGCATGCAATTAAGTTTTTTTTTGTGACTGAGGAACAAAATCAACATGTACCCCTGTAGAGTTTCTATTTGCATCTAAGCACAATATAAGGAATTCCTAGAAACTTGCAAACAGGCAACAAAATTTAAGGAGTCTGTATGGAAGAAAACCTTGCCGACCTCTTAAAGTCCTTGAACACCACCTGGTCTTACTGTCTGTACTTAAAATAACCTGATTAACTGGGCTGCTGTTCTGATGCTTCCAAATTAAAAATCTGTAGACCTACAGATCTCGGAATGTTGTAACAGAAGACTTCAAAATACAAGAATGGGATGACACCAGGGTCCTTAGTTATATAAACACAAATCACAAATGCCTGTTGTTAACAAATGCAAACAACTTTTCAATCTGTATAGTTTTCTTAACAAATCCTTACAAAAATTACAAATGTTTTTATTACAGAAATGTGTAAGATTCTCAGTTTTCAAACTATAATTATTTTGCATCTGTCCAGTCTTACCTCAAGGGATTTAAGATGTAAGTATGTTCAGAAACATCTATTTAAAAGGGAATATCGTTAAGTCAATACTGAAAGCTGTGGGAACTCCTTCCTACACTCTTATTTTTAGGACTAAGGGAGAAAGAATTAAGTAATTTTATGGTTCAAGCAATAATTTAGGATCAGACAGAAGAGAATTTTGGTCTTTAATGACTGACTGTGTAATGGTCACTAATCACAGGCTTCCTGAGTAAGAGCATATGGGTGCACACCGAAAAGTAATTCTATTATACCAGCTGAGTAAATTATGCCTATCAGCTGAGCCTTGATAACTAGACTGTTCTCAGTTTGTTCCACCTATGGCATGAAAACTGTTCTCACAGAACAATTTTAACATCCTGTAAAAGTACTTGTAATATGGACTCTGTAATCTAACATCACGGAGACTTTCCAATTGGATGGACTAAATCTGCACATGATCAGTTATCACAGTTACTACTAACAAGTAGAAACTCACTTAACTCTGGTAACTCACTCACTTTCAGCATATGCTTACATGTTAAGAAAATATTCAGAACTACCCTGAGCCTTTTGTAGGGAAGTTCTCCAGACTGTCACCCATCTGCTACTACCAAAAATGGAAATGGTTTTAAGTTGAGGGAGGGAAGATTTAGGTTGGATGTCAGGGGAAAGTTATTTACTACTAGAGTGGTGAGGTACTGGAACAGGCTGCCCAGAGAGGTTGTGGATGCCCCATTCCTGGAGGTGTTCAAGGCCAGACTGGATGGGGCCCTGGGCCACCTGGTCTAGTATTAAATGGAGAAGTTGGTGGCCCTGCCTGGCAGGGGGTTGGAGATTCATGATCCTCAAGGTCCCTTCCAACCCGGGCCATTCTGTGATTCTGTGTGAAAAATATCAACTCAGTGATACATTTGATTAAATGAATATCTGCTACCACCATTTTATTTGAAGTTTTGGGGAAAACAACAGATAACAACAGCTTTGTACTTCTACAGCGCTCCAGATGGTGATAATTTTTTTCTAAGCATCCTAGGGCTGCAGGTAGAAGTGCATTGATAAAAACATCACTGATTTTTTTTTACACCACTTGATATTCAAAATTAAAGCAAATATTTTTATCTGCTTTTAATACTACCAACATTCACACTTTGTTCGTTGGAAGACTCTCAATGTTGTCTTATAACTAGGAAGGAGATTATAGGTACTTTTTTTTCTGCTGTCATTCATATATCGAATTCAAAAGCAATTCAAGTAAAATACAAAAGTCTATTTCATTAAAACATGAACAATATGGCCTGTAATTTTCTCTGCCTTGAACAATTGGACCATTTAGTTCACAAGCCCTGCCCAAGCAGTTACTTAGAGAACAGCGTTTTGATCTTACATACCATACCAAGGCCTAAACTTGCAATGGTTATTTGCCTGTAGCACATTGAACTGATGAGTTTAAGAGATTTGATATATCCTATTAATAACATAGCACGAATGGAGCACATTGTGTAATAATGAATCTGATTCTAATGAAACTCAAATTTGAATTTCACAATACAGCTGTGATAAAAACCTGCCATAATTTCTCAACAGCACTTTGATTATATGTTTTCCCACATTCCGCAGATCTTTCAGGAGGCTTTGACTAAGCACTAACTCCCACTTCTGTTAATGCAGATCTACATTCTTAATTGATTTGGGCCTATCTGAAGGGAGTAGTAATGCAGTTTACATTTGGGGTACTCTAATAGATTCTTTTAATATTTTAAAAGAAGCAGCTAGAAGTTCACAAAGCTCAGATATACTAGATGTTTCTGAACATGCTCCTCATTTCAACCAACTAATAGTGGGTGAAATTTCTCAGTAACTTATACATTTCATTATTTGAAAATAAATCTAAAATTTGTTATGCTTTTTTTCCATGTTCATCACATAAGTAAGTGCATTCCAATTAATTTTAGTAGATCACATGCTTTTGTCTTTATTTCTATGAATGCTACATTAGCAGAAGCCTTATGTACTTTATGACACTATTTGAAACAGCAAGAATGAGGCAGTGATTGTTCCTCCGGGCAAATATGATTATATAAGTTAGCGAACTGTAGATGTAAATAACCTCACTGTGTTATTGACAAGCGATATGTAGGATGGCTTTTGTTTTCTTTTTCTTTTTTTTTTTTAATTCATTCAGAACTTGAAAGTTTGTCAGTATGGACTACTTGGGACTAAAGTAACATTCATTAATAATTTTCAAGAGTATTTTGATTCCCTTTATTAAGGTAAGGAATTGAATGTTTATTACTTTTGAACTTTTTCCAAGCAGCCTGCACTCCTTAGTCGTTTAATAACTGAAAGCCACAGCTTACTACTCATGTAAGTGAAGTTGACAGGCTTGAGTGAATAATGTATTTTAATGTTGACAGTCCTCTGGAAAACATTTTACTGACAGTCCTACTGCTGGTAGTTTTACCTTGATCTATATCCTTACAGAACTCAAATGCTGCTCTGCCAACACTCTAAAGTCTTTTTTAGATTTGCATGTATGTGAGAACTAGGTCTCTGGAGGATAGCAAAGAAGTCCTTTCAGCTAGGGACTGTACTTGACATTACTCAGCATAAAAAAAAAAAATCTCTGTGGGACAGTGCTTGTCAGAAAGAGGCTTTAATAATGCAGAGGCACTGGCACTGATTAGCTGAAGAAGTTGGGGCCTTTCTTCAAAAAACTAACAAACAAAAAAAGCCAATTTATTTCACTACAACTTGTCATTTGAGTATCTCTCAGGCTCAGCTCAATTTCCAAGTTGAAAGTTGAGAAACCTCTCCAAAACAGCCATAGTATCAGAAAATTTGAATGAAAAATGAGAACTGTAAGTGAGATCTCCACTGAGCCTTTGGGCAAATAGCATCATCAGCCATCAGGTGATTCCTGTTGGTTTTACATAAAAATATGCCATTTCAACAGTCTTATTCTGATGCAAAATTGAGAATTTTCAACTTAAAAGTGAAATAGAAAGATCTACTAGACAAGCTAAACTTGTCTAGTAGATCATGTCTTTTTCTGAAATGATTAGCTTGGACAAGTTACTTAATTTTTCTCCTACTGTGACAGCAGAGATAAAACAATTGTCTACCTTATATTATTAACATACGTATCAACCGGTATTTGTGGCTGTGCATAGCAAACCAGCATTTATTGACTAGTGTAATAAGTTTTATTGTACTTATGAGAGTAATGAAGTCTGATCTTGGATTTTGCAAGGGACAGTTCATTTGACCACAAGAATACATTGAGCTTTAGAATACAGTTTTGTGTGTAGCAGAATGTAATGTGATTTTAACAGGCAATATTTGAAGGAAATGGTGAATGAAACCTATTTAATGCCATCAGCCCAACTATACTTTTCCCCAAAACACTTTTTAAAGCATCTTTATTCAGACACTAAGGAGTGCACAATCATTGGTGAACTGGTTATCTGATATAAAAATCAGCTGAATTGGGTATTTAAGGGCTCAAGATTAAAAGTAGCATAGAGAGGATGTACTTATTTAAATCTATATAACATTCAAACCTGTATATATTGCACACATGCAGAAGTAAATTGATTACTTCTTTCTGAGCTCTAATTACTTACAAGATTTGGCAATGGAAGGAGCAGTTGAAAGGCAACACTTCCTTGACAAACAAATGTTGATTTAAAACATTTTATGAAACATGATACAAAAACAGTGCGATAGGCAATGAAGAGAAGAGTTTACAGCTTTTATAAAACACCGATCACTTGAAAAAAATGCTTCTCTAAATTTAAGAGAAGCAATGTTATATTTGAATGTTTTTATAGTAATAGCTTTTTTTGTCTTCCTAATTGTATGCATGTGACTAATCCAGATGAGTTAATTGGTTTTACTCACATACTTATACATGTACTTAAGTATTGATATGATTATCTTGCTGGTGATTGTATGGCAGAGTATGTTCCCTTCTTATACCACCTGCATTTTGCAAATTATTTTTATGCTAAATATTGTCTATTATGTTGAATTTGGACAAACAAACAAAATTATTAGAAAATTGTTATTACCTCTTTGGTGAGAGGTGACTGGTGAGATAGTCAAAGATCACCTTCTAGGGCTATTATCAGCATGAATAATAATCAGCCTACTGGCAGTGGGAGGCTGATTTTCATGTACAAAACTGACCTGTTCTGCTATTAAGAAACATTTTATCTTAGAAGTATCGCTATGTTAAACCAACAGAAAATATTATTAAAAATATTATAGACTAAGGCACATGACAATGCTCTTTGAAAGCAAAGGTGTTGAAATCCAGCAAAAGCAGGCCTAGGAGCTAAAATGCATTTTATTAGCAGAGACAGAAAGTACAAAAGCAATTCCCAATGCCTGGTTAGTACTTGCGCGTTTACAAAAACAAATAAATAAATAAATAAACACTGCTCTTGCAATGGGCCCAGGAGAACCCCATAAGGTTCAACAAATCCAAAAGGACAGAGCACAGCCCTGCCAAAAAGGACCTGGTGGTACGGGTGGATGGCAGGTGAGCCAGCAATGCGCCCTTGCAGCACAGAAAGCCAGCCGTATCCTGCATCAGAAGAAGCACGGGCAGTAGAGCAAGGAAGGTGATCCTGCCCTCACCTGGAGTACTGTGTCCAGATGTAGACTCCTCAGTACAAGAGAGATGTGGACCTATTGGAGCGTGTCCAGAGGAGGGCCACAAAAGAGATCCAATGGATGGAATACCTCCCCTACAAGGGTGGACTGAGAGAGCTGGGGCTATTCAGCCTGGAGAAGAGAAGGCTCCAAGGTGATCTGAAAGCAGCCTGTCAGTATCTAAAGGAAGACTATAAGAAGAACGGGCAGACTTTTTAGTGGAGTATGTTGTGACAGGACAGGATATAATGTTATGAAACTAAAAGAGGGGAGGAGAATTAGATGGGATATAAGGAAAAGTTTTTTATGGTAAGGGTGGTGAGGCACTGGCACAGGTTGCCCAGAGAGGTGGTGGATGTCCCGTCCTTGGAGACATTCAAATTCAGGCTGGACCTGGCTCTGGGCACCTGATCTAGCTGTAGGTGTCCCTGCTCATTTCAGGGGAGTTTGATTAGGTGACTTTTAACTCTTCCTTTAAACTCAAAAGATTCTATGATACTTGCATTCTATGTGATTTAGTCTCATAATGAAGTTACTCATCCACAAACGTTCACTTATTTTCAAATGCTCTCTGTATGTTTTTAGGATATGACATTTGATGTAGAATTTTAAATTGCCTAGTCAGCAACAAGATTTTACATAAAATGATATCAACGGGATCACTTAAAATTTACTTTAAAATCATGCTATAGAGCCATTATTTTACAATGTTTCTTACAGAACAGTGTAGCATGGAAGTGTAGCATGCATCTAATCTAAGAAAATATACTCAAGTGAATAAAAAAATGCACATTAAATTATCAAGCTTTAGAAATAAGTTCCCCAATAGCATTATGCTGGGGAAAGGCACTTCATGTAGGAAGAGTGATTCCACTTAGCATTTTGGAACTTAACATTCTGGTTACATGGTTATAACCTTTTTCAATCCTAAATGCTGAGCAGAAAGTTTTAACTCCTATAAAACTCAAGAATGGGAATGATAACACACGTTATCTTCTCCAGCATGCTCTATTAAAAAAAAAAACTGTAGTATTGCTATGGAAATCACTTGTAACAGTAAGATACTGAATATCATTAAATGCACTGAGTGGGCTGTAATACAAGAGCCACTGAATGAAATGCAAGTCTGCCATTTTGCTAAAGATCAGCATGGATCAATATCAGTATCTTTTCAAACCATTTTGGAATAATTTTAGTCACATTCAAAGCTACTTTGAAAATGATATTTGTATTCAGTAAAACTGACTGGTAGCTTGTCCACCTAATGATCGCCTACATTTTCATCTTGAATGTTTTCTATCTGTGCACCGACTGCTGCTTTTTACTGTGTGTCACAAGAGTCACATTTTCTCCACAGGTTATCATTACTATTTAATGGGTAACCCAAGACAACAGGTGCCAACATTTTCGTTTAAAACAAGGGACTAAGTAGACAGACATCAAGTGAAAACTGCAGTTATATACGTTCATGCATCAATAATCTAAAAAGTGATAAGACTTTTTTTTTTTTAATACTTGGCATCTCAGAAGAGTTGTTGAAACCTTTAGTATTTTCCTGGTGAAATTACATGCAGCAGTCCATAACAGTTCTGTTTTTACCTGCCTTTCTGGACATTTTCTCCCCCTTGTCCTTTTGAGGAGGAGGAGTCAGAGAGCAGCATGATGGAGCTTAGCTAGCCATCAGTGTGCAATAACCATTTAACTATAAGTACTTTTTATGGGAACTGTTGAATCACGGCCTGAACCTCTGCTTAACCACCTGAGGCAAGTGCTGAGTCAGCCATGCGAGCACAGGTGAAGGCAATTCACCTGTGTGCCCAGAAGGGGTGGAGCCAGGCTCCACCTCTTCTAGACCTCATTTAAGGGCTGACTTCCACTAAGGAAGGATCTCTTCCTGGAGATTGCTCCTTGTGGAGTTCATTTGCGAGCCTACAACACTGGTGAGCACCTTCCCTTTATATTTAACTATACTAACCAGCCTAACTTATCTGTAGAATATCTGTATACTTATTTACCTTGCATGCTTAAAAAAAAATAGTTCTTTCATTCGGGATACGTAAGGCAAAGAACAGTAAACTTAGACTTATATAGTTTTCTCAATATCAAGGAGAAAAGACAGCGTTTTCTCAATATGCTAGAAGTCACAAAGACTGTGTCAGAGTAACAGGAGAGACTCAGAAAATAATCCACAATCTTTCTTTTTATGAAGGGGGGGGAAGTAATATTTAGAAAGACAATAGGCAAGTGTAATTCTTATCCTTTGCAAATCCCAAGTTGTCACCAAACTGAATCAAAATCATATGATGATTGTTGTTGTTTTTGCTTTTTTTTTTTTTTTAGCACTATTACTACTCTCCTTACTACTTGGTATTTCTGTTTTTCTCAATACTGTGTTGTTGGAGGTAACTTTTCTTCAAATGCAGACATAATGGCCAGCCTCCCTAGAAGATTTCACATTCATTGAACCTAGAGGATGAGTTTTTCACCAGCTGGTCATAGATTTCCCTTTATGTTTCTGCCAGTGTTCAGAGGAATTGGGATAAGGCCAATTCTGTAAATCCTGTAATGTGCAAGTGGAAAGCCAGATTGCAAACTCCGAATATCAAGGTTTAAAAACCTAAGTTTGTACCTTGTATGAAAGCTGTAGTCAGCCCAAAGGGCTTGGAACTAAAAATCTGCTTTGACAGATGAAGATCTGCCTTTAAAAATTATTCTGTGCTTCCTGTTGCTACATTTTGTTATACCAAAGATGTAATCTCAGTACTTAGAAAAATGGTGAATGAACAATGATACAACTATGGATGATTTCAGTATTTTGCCCTAGGACACAGGCTCATTGAGTGCTCCTAAACAAAATCTATCACAGTCACCATGGAGCTTGGCTGTCCTCCACACACATCAGAGCTGCAGGGCTGACATTTCAGCACATCATCTACCCTCTGACTGTGAGCCTCTGCCTTCATTATTCCTGGATAACACCTCAATTACTGCCTATACATGCTGTCCATCTGGATAGCTGCCAAAGTCTTGCAGTCTCACGTATGCCCTTCTTCTACTCCCAAAAGCAATCCTGAGTGTATCAGCCCAAAGCTGGATGACAGACTGATAGGAAGTTGGCTACTAATGCTCAGTAGCTACTTAAATCTAGCATACTGTAGTGAGTGTTAAAAGCCACAGAGGGATTCCAATTTTGATGGCAGCTAAGAGGACATGTGCAGTGAAGGGGCTCTTTTAACATGGAACTGTAACAGAAAATATTGCTGTCCTTAACAGAGGCAGTAAGTTGTACCTGTTGCTGCTAAGTCTGAGTGACTTTCAGATAAATAGTTTTAAAGTCTTTGTATATTCCAAGAGTTCCTTTTCTAAATCCTAGCTGCATTTCCCTCTGGGGATATACCTCCTATCGTGTTTTCAAGAAGAAGATCCACTAAGCCATCGCTGCCCAGAAATGATCCCATTGCTTCCTACAGACTCACAGACTTTGCTAAAAGGGTGGTTTAAGAAGATCATCTAACTACATGAATGTTCAGATGAATACAGGAAAACATCAGTGTTTGACAGCTCCCTATAAAGGAGCTGACTCCCTGAAAGTCAACTGGGCTTGGTTCTGCTATTGCCAGGGAGAGCTTTGATGGAATGGTTGTCTTTACTACAAAACACCACTTAAGGCAGTGCTCCCCTAGAGCAAACTGCTTGTACAAAAACACAGGATAATATCAGAGATTAACTAACAGATTTATTTTAATAACATTTGTAATACTGGTCATATCTAGAACATGGTGACAAGAATTGTGTTGCTATTTGCAAGCAGTTCACTGCAAACTGTGGTAAAGCTTATTCCCTTGTACTTTAGTTCTCCTGTCATCCTCATTCTGTCCATGCACTGATGCACTGGAAACTTTGTCCTCTTTCACTGTTCTGAACAGTTTCAACTCATTCTGGTCCTGTCACAGCTCATTCTTTTTCACCCACACATTGTAGATTTCTAGAGCAATCTCTTTAGAAGGTAGCTGCTGAGCACTTCTCTCAGATTTTTTCCACAGGTTCTCTGAAAATCCTAGCCTCCTGGACTAGTTCTATATTTTGGATGCTTATGTCTGGCCTTGGCCCAAACAGAGCAGATTTGTCACCTTGGCCAGGACATTAACATTCACATCATGTCCCATCCCTTACAGGCAGCATTTAAGCCTCGAAAATAATTGAAAGGTGCCTGGGAGGATGTGAAAAGATATTATTTTCTCCTTTAAATAGAATGAAAAAAAAAATGATATCAGAACTACCAGCATACTCTTTTTTTTTTTTTAAAGTAGAACTCTCTAGGTGATATTAAGAGCCACAACAGTAAATATTGTTTTGTGCAGAGAATATTTAACAAAGTTTAAGTTATGTAACTATTACATCATTTGAAATAGAGAGTTGTGCTGTTTTAAGCATACACAGACGCTCATGAGTTTTCCCATCTGATTGACTAGCCTCTTCTGCTGTTTGTCTCTGAATAGATCAAGACTGATGAACATAGGAATAAAACTAATGTTCAGTTTGTTCGGTTTTAGTTTGAGCAAGTTATGCTTTTTGACTTTCCCTCTTCAAAAAAAATAATTTCTGCTAGGCTTAACTCAGATGTTCTTCATAATTGTTAACAAATCTGCAATTAATTTCATATTTGAATTATTTCAAGAAGTTCCTGCTTTAATTACTGCTCTTTACCCCTCTTTTCAGCTGGGGTAAAATACTATTTTCTTTTATACAAGAATACTTTAGAAGCAGTTATAGGAAGTCTTACGCATTTACGTGGCAAACAAACATACCCAATATTTAGTAAATCACAGTAGTTTAAAATGTAATATAAACCTCTCTCAGCTACTATATTCCAGTTTATTTTTTCACTAGATTTTTTTTAATATCTGTGTATAACCTTTTTGGAGATATTTTAGAAATGTCTTAATCTTTTTATTTTTCCCTTAGTAGCTTGATACATTTGCCCTAATGGAAATGTTTTCAATTGAATTAAGTTCAAGAGAAATTTATAAAGCTCATTACTGAGATTAACAATGGAGTATGTCTCAGTGAAATTCTGAGACGTTTCTTCAGTGCATTAAGGAATTTATAAATAAAATGTTCATTATGATAACTATCAAAGAGTAAATTATTGTAAAAGATGTAAGATATCTAAGTTACTTATAAGAGTTCAAGACTGAATTCATTCATTATACATGAGTATTTTATATTAAAAATATTCTCTTAGAGAATGATGCAAGAGACAACTGAAAGATAGCCATGCACCAGAGCTCATCCATTGTTTACTTACATGGCTGAGAAATCTAGAACTATCACTTCTCCTTCTCAATTCTCCCATAGGTTTCTAATAGGCTTCATCACTGTTTTCTCTTGAAAGCAGTGTTGGCCAGGAGTCACAGTCAATTGGGCAATGAAAGCTTGGGTCTCCACCACGCAAATGCTTTTAAGAGTGCATACTGCAGACTAGAATTCTTGACACTGTAATTTTGTCTGAAGTAATACATAAATTGATGCAATCTCTCTCTTTCAGGAGACTGTTAATAGAAAAACACATTGCTTAGGTTGCAGTGTTTTTGCAAAAGGTATCCAAGGGCTTCTGGTATCAATGAAAAGATTGTGTTAAAATCACTGGAAGGTGGACTGGATTACCAGTCAATTAAGCATTTGGTCTGTAACCTTTCCTTCATTTGAAAGACAAAAAAATGGTTAGTGTGCAAAAAATAAAGAAAATTCATTTTATGCAATAAATGGTCTTACAGGGGCTTCTTATTTATAGGATTTCCCTCTTAAAGGTGATAGTCATCACCTTATTATCTTGCCACTTCACATGAATATGTAGATTGCCCTCAAAAGATCCCTGAAATACGGAATAAATAAATTCAGTGTTATGAGGTGCAAAACTGTGGCTGAGGAAGCCGTACAAATGGTTTGTTGGGAATCAGAAACACTGACTCTACAGAAGAATCAAAAATTCAGTGAAAAAAAAGTTGAAATATGCTCCATATTATTGTAATGGGGAAAAAACTCTACACTATCAAACTGCAAGCACATTTTAACTTCAAATAATATTTTATGGTGTGCCTCTTAAAGTAATCTTTCATAACAGAAAGTTTTCAAGTTGGTATACTTTCCCCCACAACTAAAGAAAAACAAAAGCATCAAGCTTGTCTCTTGAAAAATCAGAGCTGTAAGAAAGTCACAGTAGTTTCAATCCTCAGTCTGCAAGGAATAGTTTTTTCCCTTTCTCTCCTAGATTTATTAGAATGATTCCATTTTTTTTTTTGTCTGACTGGAAATCTCCTTTTGAAAAGCAGGCTGTCTTTTCTTCAGGCTCTGTGCATAGAGAGTAACATCCCACAAGAAGTCTTATCGTATGTTCAAAGCTTACTACTACAATAATCTTGAAATGAAAATGAAATATCATTCTTGTGAAGTCTTCTAGGATTCCTACTTTTTCTTCAGTGTAATAGTTCTCTGAATGGAATGGATCCCCTGAGGTATGAGTGTATCTCCACTGATAGCCTCTGAGTTTACACAAAATACAAATTCATTTGTATTACTGGAAAATATACCATGAATTTTCTAATGAACATTCTTAATTATCTGCATATGGCTTTCCCTATATGTATATATCCTTAAGCAGAAAATCTCTTAAAATTTTAGTCCTTTTTATGTGATTGCAAAGCACCAAGAATTTTAAGTCACAAAAATTTGGAAGTTCTTCAGTAACCAGTCTCCATATCCAAATAAGTACATATTCAAATTTACACATAATGTCACGTTTTCTAAGCACAATCACTTAGAAACACATTGCTGGAAGTGTAAAGCCTTTTTGCACTGAGTCTTCTTAGTATAAATCACAGTACTGTACCACACTTAAGTACAGGTAAAGCAGCCTCAAGGATTAGAAAGGTCTAGAATCCAGTCTGGCACTGAAAATAAGCTGAAATCATAAACCACATATGAAGTCCAAAATGATGGGTCTACAGTATTGTTTAAAGCAATGCTCATTTTGAAAGCAGTCTCCCTCTAGAGTAAGTTATTTTAAAAAAAATTCCTGTTTGTGGCCTTAGAGAAACCTGGCATTTCAATGAATATGAAAGAAAGCAAAACACTTACCAAATCCATATGAAGCGCTATTCCCCTCATTTCTCTCCACAAGTAAACACTTCATGTTTCCAACATGCAAAGATACAACACTGTTTAATTTCAGCAAAGCAAAATAAGATACAGAAACTTACGTAGATATGTTATTTGAATTTCAGAACTACATACACACATAAAAAACCTTCTATTCCATTATGTAAGCAACTCTCTTGCTTTTAAAACAGGTCAGTTTTTCTACAAATAATACAACAAATAATAAATGGGGATTTATTAGCAAGGATAATGAATTTTCTTCTTGTCAAACACTGGAGTAGTATTAATCAGTAGATACTTTTGCCTGGTAACTACATAATGTTCTGGTTATTCAGCTTATTTGTGCTTGGCAGTAGAAATGGAATACTGAAGCCTTTAACCTATGGACTAGCAAGCTCATGCATACATAAACAAGACGACAACTGAGGTTGAACTATAGATTCATTTGCAATGAATTTCTAGAACATTTGTAAACAATTCTGTGAGACACAATCAAGGAGCCTTTAGAAACTAGAAATTGTAGACCAGTTTAACAACCCATTTAGCAATAGAATGGATAGTGTAATTGCATGTGAATTCTTCAACTCAAATGTAAATTGATGTAGAGACAGCATGTATTAGAGAAGCAGATAGAAGTGATTTGCTCATTCCATTGTTTGTATTGTAATTAAACATAAAACATGCTGAACAAATATGTCACTGGCTAAGAAACTGAGTATTGACAGATCCATAATTCCTGAAAAATCACAGAATCAGAGAATATCCTGGATTGGAAAGAACCTTAAGGATCACCTAGTTCTAACCCCCTTCCACAGGCAGGGTGGAACCCCACTAGATCAGGATGCCCAGGGCCTATCCAACCTGGGCTTGAACTCCTCCACCTATCTAATAAGATCCAAATATTACATACATTAATAAGTAAGAACTTCAATCTATCAATAATCCATATCAGAAATAGCACTAATTTGGAGCGTTTGGCTGGCCAGAAGCACATGCCAGGCCTGGAAGCTATATGAGCTGCTGACCGAACCTGATAGACACAAAAGTTTCAATATCATCCTCCATAAAATAAGAGAATTACTGACCAGTTTTACTATTGCTCCTCAGTAGCAATGAAAATACAAGAATGAAATGCCTGCAGCTATCTTATTTCCCTTAGAGTTCATGTTATACTGGATGAAGTCTGTTCCGAGATCAAAATATACTTCTTATGTCACAGGATCTTTTTGTTGTTAATACATAAAAAAGTGTAAGGCCCTTGCCACTGGAAAAATTGCACCATTACCTTACTTCAACCTCATATGAGTAAAACAAAAACATACTTACAGCAGTGCTTTTCAATACAATTTTCTGGTGAGAAAGTTAACACTGCTACTAAATTTGCTCTCAGAATGAGAGCTCTAGTAAGCATGTGACCTCTTACAAACAAGTTATGAACATTTACAACAACAGACATTTATCACCCCTGACTAAAAGGCTCAAAACAAGAACACTGAATTCACTTGAGTAATGGGTGTAGAAATAACACCTTTATATTTACAGCTAAAAAGGTGAAATTTCTGAAAGCTGATATAAAGAGGATTTTACTCAGCTCTCAGAATTTTTCAATACTGTCTTTACAGGAGGAGCACTGAAGCAAACCTCACCAGCACTGGAAGCCTGTCCTTTGAAAATGAGATATTACTACTTTCCAAGGAAAACACATGTACTGTAATTTGAAGAGAACACTGACATAGAATTTCCACAGAATATGTAATTAAATTTTGCACCTCGTCATAAGAATGTTCAAAGATATATACATGATCTGAAATCTATGTATATAGAAATTCTTTCTTGCACACTGATTCCTAATTCATGTCAAGCAGCTTGTCTGCATATGAAAGGACTGACTTTTAAGACAAGTAAGGGAGATTCAAAAATTAACAAAACATGTGGTGTTGGTTTTTTTGTTTTGTTTTTACTAAACGTGGTAGTTCTTGAAGCAGCATTTGCTTATTAAGATGTAATGAAGAGTATGAGACATAGGATTTCTGAGGAAGTACTTTCCAGAAGAATAATCTCCTTTTCACTCTTTCAATATTCTTTGATAAGAGAAAAATAAGTTCTCCTCCTTTCTCAAGGACTTTGGGTAACCTTAGTTTCCACCCCAGTATAGAGCAAACATCAGCAGAGAGGTATCAGCTTCCAAGGTATGTGGGCATTCACTAAGAAACTGTTATTTGTGTGTGGCCATCACAGTAAAATATCAGAGAAACACAGGATTTTGAGGTGTCCAGGTTGTCAAGAATTATACTATACTTGACTATATACAAACGATGAAAACAAATTATTATTTACAAAAGGCATTCTTATTTTTTTTTCTTTTTCCAATTTCTTCACTGCAAAAAAGATTTGAAAGTGTTGAGATACGACAGCTGTTGTGAAGAATATTTTGTAGTGAAATATTAAACAATAGAGTATTTTACTATACTTCAACTATATTATTTTTCTTATGTTTCTTTTTTTTGGTAGAATACCTTCATGGAATCTTGAATAAGTTGGCTATTAAATCTTTACAAGCAAGGCAAAAAGGACTAAAGATGAGTACCTTTTAAACAGGTGGCACATGACTGACTACAAAGGAGACACAGATCAAAATAAAAAAATATAATCTTTTAGTTACTCTGTAAAGCACCCTTAAAAAATTGTCAGAAATGGATATCACCTTGGATGATATGCTAAAGAAGCGTTGTTTAAAATAACTTTTTTCCATGTTCCCTTCACATTGATTTTGTGTAATAACTTCAGTATTATGCTTTGTCTTCTGTCCTTTAAAACAAAAATTCCAGTTTCCTCTCCACCTATACCCCCCCTACAGCCAGGACACTGAGGGTGGGAAAGAGCCAGAGAGAGGACAGTTCAAGTGCAGCCAGTCTAAACCCACTAAAGGATATTCCCTACCATATGGCCTCATACTCACCATGCTGGGAAGGAAGAAAGAACAGGGGGAACTTGCATTATGATAGCATTTGTTTCCCAAGCAACCAGTATGCATACTGAGGCTCTGCTCCCCAAGAAGTGGCTGAACATCATATTCTGATGGGAGGTAGATTTTTTTTTTTCCTCCTTTTGCTTCCCATGGCTCTTGCTTGTTTTTTTCCCCTTTAATTATGCTACTCCTATCTCAAACCTACAATTTGTTTTCTTTTTCCTCCATCTCATCACCTCTCCCTGTCTTGATAAGGATGGGGAGTGAGAGAACATCCATACCATACCTGCCAATCAGTGTTAAGCCACAGCAGACCCCCCACTGCACATTGTATAGTCAACAAATATATAGAATGGTGTTGTATAATCAACAAATATACAAAACGGTGCGTTCATATTAGTATCCACAGATCATAAAGCTAAAAAGATTATTGCTTTGGAAAGAGATAATCAGAAACAAATGGAATATGCTCACCCATGTTGTAGGGCTGCAAGAAGAACTCCAAGAAATGCAACCTCCAGAAAGAGATCCTTTCTCAGTGGTAGTCAGCCCTTAAATGAAGTCTAGGAGAGGTGGAGCCAGGCTCCGCCCCCTCCATTCACACAGGTGAATTGCCTTCACCTGTGCTCCTGCGGTTGACTCAATGCTCGCCTCAGCTGATCAATCAGAGGTTCAGGCCATGATTCATTAGTTCCCATACGCACATCATGATCTCTTTCCTAATTGGCTAATTATGCTCATGCATATCTCAATTCTCATTCCATCATTTCACTCTTGAAATGATCTCTCCCACACCTAAATGGTTAGAAAGCTTCTAGTATGTGGCTGTGTCTGTAATGCTTCCAAAAGTATTTGTACTCCCAAGCCTAATCAACTCAAATTTTTGGGACCTTAAATTCTCTTCATTTTTATTTCTGTACCTGTATCTGTCCTGCTGGAGTACTCCACCATTTTTCAGTGCTAGCCAAAATCAGCCTGATGTTAACTTTCAGAAACATTAAAGGAAAACCCTTACAACACGTATGGAGTACGCAAAGCAAAAATACCTTGGTAATCAGCAGCGTATACTAGGTCAAAGTACCTATTTTGTATCTTCTTGACATGGGAAAAAGCAACTGAATTGTAGTAAGAAAGCAATTTGAAAGTTTAGTTTTCGTTTAAGACTATGTCTAAACTACTATTTGTTTCAGACTCACCTCATCTCTGATTTTACCTGGAATGCAATTAAGCATTTAACAGCCTGCAGGCTTTTGATTCAGATAATTGTAAAGAGGTAATGCTATTCTATTCCAGCATGATAATCTAGCAGCTTTGGGCTTCAGTGATAAATTTCTATACCTGTCTCCTTGTGGGAGTTTGTTTTTTCCTAGCACCAGGAAGAAGTGAGGCTATCCTGCCATAAGGGCTTTGCTGCTGGCCATTGATGCCTCCCTCCTCTAGGTTCTTTCCTCACCACCTTTTATAATCCTGCTTTTCATGTATTGGTCACGGGGAATGGAGAAGCTGGATCAAAGTACTTCCACCACCCATTTTGTAATTCAGTCATGTGCTCACAGAAGGTAACCTCTGACAGGAAAATCCTTATCCATATTAGCACCAGAAGGTGAACACCCAGTTCTTGTTCTGAATGGCTTTAGTGCATAAGGAACCAACGTATGTGTTCTACAACAAATGTTACTCCTGCAAATATATATTTTAATGAACAAAAGCTGCTTAAAATAAATTAAAAACAAACAAATAAAAATCTCTCAGTATCCTTGTCTGTGAGCATTCTTAATTTGACCGTGTTTATTTAGTGAAAAAACAAAGATGACTAACCAGTATCTGTGCTATCACTAAGATTGTTATACTCAGAACTCTAAAATTCAGGCACAGATACAAATTAATTCACCTCTGATGAGCTGTATCCTACCAGCAGATACAGAGCCAAATTTTGGACAACAGCCTGAGCCCTTTGAGTAAATGAAATCTGCTCACTCAGAGTTTAAGAGAAAAAATGAAATAATGCTGTTTTCATTATTTTAGTAGAAAAGAATAAAGGCAAGTTCTCACTGAAAGAACACTGTGCAAAATCTTTTTCACTGAGATGTGTTCCTCTTATTTCTTTTCTGTAAAGTGGATTTAATCTCCAAAGCTGCCTATTTGGCATATTTCATAATAACAATTTATTTTAAATTGCTACACAAGTATATACAATACACTGTTATTTGCAGAACAACCTGTTGTTAGGGTCAGGTTTTTTTTTTTTTTTTTTTTTTTGCAAATTGCTACTATTGCATTTGGGATTGATTTATAGATACAGGAAAGACTGCCAAAATAGACTTTGTACTACTCTACTTCTTTCAGAGATACGCTAAGTTTAAACTGGTGTGCTCAAAAGCTGAATCAGATTATGCAGATAGAAAATTCTACTTTTTTAGACAAGAACAAACTAGCAAACACTGAATTTATTTCAAGTTGGAAAGATATTTTTGTAGGAATGGAATTTTATACCTAACAAAAATACACAATTAGAAAATGAGGAATATGATACAACTATCAAAAGTAAAAAATAATTTCAAGTACAAAAACTCTATGTCATTCTTCACAGCACGTGAGTTGAGCAGACAATTACACATTACCAATAGATCAATCAGTGTAACTATGTGACAAGAATTCAGTTTCAGCACAGGTATGATTTGCATTTCAAGTTGAGAAACACAGCCTTAGAGAATCATAGAGCAGCTTATGTTGGAATGTCATGAGCAGGGTTGCCAACCACTGCTTACTTCTATTGTTTGCCACCAGAATTTTCAGTGGGAAGATTTCTGTTCGCATTTTAAAAAGGATATTTTCTGAAAGCAGGCACTACATTTTGCTTTGTTTTTTGTGACTTTTTGTTTATATATCTTGCTTTTTAAGAGTAGATCGGCAAGCCAGTTTTCATTAAAGTGCATTCAAACCTCAGTAGAGATTGTGCAAGCCTACAAGAAAGTGACTGCGCACTTCCCTATACAGAGAGTTTGTGGGAAGTGAGGAAATAATTTAGTTAGAACCCTTCCCTCCTGTGATAGTGAGGGAATGGGATGTACAGGTGGAGCTCAAACTTAGTATATAAAATACCTAACGGGATCTGGTCCTAGGAGCTGGTACAAGATCTACTGCAGCCCTGTTGAGTTCACTGGGTTTTAAATGTTTTATTTTGAAAGCAGACATATAACAGAGTGTAAAATATTCTCTTTTACAGGGCTGAGAGCTTATCAGTGACCTTTCTTAAAAATAAAGGCTTAGCCACTGTCATAGATGCATCAGAACTAGTGGTAACAAACAAGATTTGAAATGCTTTCTGCCCAGCACTAAATACAGTAGACTCAGTATGGGTTCAGCACTGAGCTTCAAGACGCTGTAAATGCAAGACAAATGGTCTTCACTTCAGAAAAGAGACTGCTTTTCCTTTCCAAAGACAGCTGTTTGGAATCTGGAGGGATTTGGAAATTGACTTGGATGGATTTTTACCTTTCCTCTGATTTTTACATTGAATTATATAAGAAATAATTACATAAGAAAATAAAAATTGCAGATGTTGCTTTTACACATAGCCAAGAGCTGTCAGTGCAAAGCGGATAACTGTAAAATGGACTTAACTGTCCTTTCCAGAATATTTTCTCACGTGTCACAGAGCAGTGGTGAAAAGTGGGTAGAACATCCTTCTGTGACAAAAACTAACCACCCCAGCACTAGTAGCACAAGGGATCGTTTGGTCAGAAAGGGATACACTAGTATTTTCTGATACTGTAGGCAGAACTCAGTGCTTGAGTTCATTAATAGATGGCATGGTTCAAGGCATGGGCTAAATTATCTGCGTTCTGCTGTTCTTGCAATAAAATTCTCAACTGCAAAAAATTTTAGAGAACTTTGTTGAGTTTAAGTTTTTGATTTTTTTTCAAAAAGTGAAGAAACAAAGGTTTTTTTTCTAAATGACAAAATAAGACATAACTTGTTGTTTAACAAAATCCTGTTTTGAACCTCAAAGTTTCCACTTCACTTATGTCCACAAAATGTTGACTGTCTCATCATAAGTGTTGTAGTAGGAATTACTGGGTGCTGATATAGAGTTAAAACCTTTCTCCACCTAGCCACAGAGGTCTGAGCCATCAAAGAATGGCAAAGTTTTTCCATCTTAATATCTGTCTACACTTAAAACATCGGAAGTATTATGTGATTCCATAAGTACTACCTTAGTCAGAGTTCAATCTCAGCTGGAAAAAAATAAAACTTCTATTAAAATTCACAAATAGATTGGTCTTTCCTTCCATTTAAATTGTGCTCCAATTCTCATTTTTATAATTTCAACTTTTCCTCATCTAAGAACTAAGTATGCTCTTTACAGTATTACTTGAGGCAGAAATTTCATATGAACACAGGGTGAATGGCCCAGAGGATATGTGCAATAACATTTCAGCAAAACAACTTGTGAGAAAGGAACTACCACAACCCAAAATGTGCTGTTCAAATCACTTAAAGTGTCTTAAAGTACCTTTGTACTTTACTTGAGGTTAAATACCAAAATGATAAAGATTTTATTGTACTTTGTCTAGAGCATCATCAATCCCTTAAGTATTTTTTCTGCAGTTTAAACCTTTCATCCTCATACTGGTTCTCCTTGGATTTCACTTAAATGTTCCCTTTTCCTTCAAGCAATTTCTTCTAATTACTCCTTAAGTTAAAGGCAAGATTCACCTTCCACAGCAGTTAATAAATTCCACTTAAGTGCCAGAACACACTCAGGAAAAAAGACACAGTCTTTTGGAATTCAAGATTTGCATGTCTAATCACAGTGGAATTTTTCCCGTCTTTTATTTTTGATTTGAAGTGATTTGGGTGGCAAGGTTACCACCTTGGACCTAGATACTGGTGATGGATTTAAATGAACGGAAAAAGAGCCTGTCATTCCATTCTTTTCGATGATCTTTCTCCCGGAAATGTAGATAAAATGAGTTTCACAAAGAAAATATCCGGACTGTAAGTCAATGACTTTTCCTCCATGACAAAATCATAAGAACTGGTTGTCATATGTAATTGTATGACAATACGTCATATTGAAACACCAGTGTCAAAAGAAAGAATAAACATAGACAAAGTTAGAAACTCTTAATAACTCCCAACTGGTTTACCTTAGCTAGTCTCCTCTGTGTCTCTAGGGAACAATGGAACTGAAAAACAAAGTACTTTTGAATCCAATGCACAACGACTTGTGCCTCTACAGAGCACCTCAGATGGCAAGCATGTCCTCCAGAGTCCATTGGCAGAAAGCGTTTTCTATTCTTGTTCTCTGTATCTTCCTGAACATATTGTTCATGATTAAAAATAGTAAGAAATTATCATAATTCATTTTCACAATATGTGATATCATTTTCTAAGATATTTGTAGCACAAAGATTTTTCAATTCCTTCTAGGTTTAGAGGGAAAGGGAAAAGGCTTCTGTGTCAAGTGCCCTCAGCAATACAAACAAAGGAACAAACTCATCATTGGAAATAGGAAATTACTTCTTAAAAGCCTTTCTGGAGGCAGACAACTGAGCCTCAAGTGGCAATCCTTAAAATCTGCTGCCTACATAGCTGTTCTAATCCACTTAGCTTTTTTTGGAAGGTATCAACCTGAAGTTAAAATTCTTGTGTCAAAACCCGAGCGCAGTCTCTCTTAAACTGTTCCTCTGCACAGTAGTATAACTCACTAGCACCACTGTTAACACATGTTCGGTAGCTCTGTAGAGGTGACTAATTATTTTTGGTCATACACAAATAATTGTCTGAGTTTGTAAAGAAACTGATCAACACCTTTATGAATGTATGCTTCTAATTTGAATCAGGCTGTAGTCCTTAAAATTTTGAAATCATTTAACATTTAGCATCTCACGAAAATATATAAGAAATTAGAAAATATATAGTATTTAAGAATATTACACAATTAATATATAATTGTGTATATATAGACACCTCTATAATAGACACCTCTATGACTAATGAGGAGCTTGTACAAGAACTACAGCCGTTTTTAATTACATCATTAAAGTTTCAAGGAAAATAAATTCATAGAGTATTGTTAAAATGTCAAGAACGTTAGTAAGAGACACGGAAAAAGACATCTTTCTTTCATTTCGATTTATGGTCTGTCAACCCTTGAATTTACACATCCACTGTCAGTGTGCTACAGAAAAGCCTCAATGAATTTCTAGTGCTGGTGCTTTCCTGCAAGTGGCATGTGGTGAGTTCTTTAATCCTAACTCTAAATTAAACTTGTTTGAATTATATGGTTAATCAATTTACACAGTTATCCTTAAGACAAATACTTCAGACAAATTCCAACTAGCGTTTCTCTTTTTAAAATAACTAATTCAGAATAATTGTTTCTACATCTGTTCATTACTTCCCATGCTTTTTTTTTCCCCATTCATATCTGACAAGAGGACAGGTGAAGAGGTAACACAGTGCTGCAAGCATCAATGGATCCTCTGATGATAGGACAGGTTAGTACTTTTATCCATTTTTATATAGCTGCTGTAAATATACTATTTTCTTCCTCACTTGCTGCAGCATAATGGGAAATTACTGAGCTTCTCAGAATAGTCTTTAGAAAGGTTGTATGAGCTCAGAGTTCATTAGCATGAGTTTAAATTACCTGTAGTAATACAGCCTACATATACACTAACATTATTACACCTATTCAATTTTAGTTGTTTTTGGAACAGTCAGTCTGTCACAAACTGCCAGAAATCCTCCAGTACATTTAAATACCAATTAAATACCTCTCGTATCTTCTGTAATTTTCATTTGCAGAATTTCGCCAGTGTCATCAGCAAACACTAGTAAATATGCTTTCCAAGTTATTATTTGTTTCTGTTCAGGCCACGCTACAGAGTTAGGGAGATCCAAAGAAGAAAGTAGAATGGAATTAGATGTGCTGAAATATGAAGTCAGCATTATCAAGTAATGTAAGTCTTTGTATGTTATCCTGGACAGAGAGGATTAAAGCTGATGAGTGACTAGTTGAAATACTATTGCTAATCCATTTTTAAAACCCCATCAGAATGGCAAAATCTTAGCATCACAGACAAATGCCTGCACATCTTAGTTCAGCAAAACATCAACTGATCTGATACATGTATTTATAATATATTATACAGGATCAGTTCAGTTGCTGTGTACTTGCAAAATAATGCTGTTTCCTCTACACGATAGTTTTTCTTAAACTGTATTTCACTGTACACAGAGTATATACTGTTGAAAATACACATTTGCTGACTTTTTAGAATCTATTGTACTTTCAAAAGGCATTCTGAGACATCACCTCCGACAGTAACTCTAAATCATTTTGTGCTTATATCAGCTTACACGGTTCCGACCTGCGTATAATTCATCTCAACTTTCCAAACACACACACACACACACAGTATTTTTCTCCAAGTGTTTAATAACGTATCAGTCAACATGCCATGGGATCTATGATCCCAAGGAGACCAAACTGCAGAAACATATTTTTAAAGGTGTTTTAAGTTTTATCATGATAAAACAACCTGATTTAAACTAAATGAAAGCGTTAGCAATTTTAATCATTTTCACCATGAAGAATACCAAGATGTAATTTTTTTGCTTGTTTTCTATTGTTCATGCAATGTGTATAGACCAGAGTTAGTAGCATAATCCAGTGACAAGGATAGCATTGTTGTAATAACTCATAATTTAATAAACTGCCAGAAAGAAATAGTTAGCATGATATGCTCTTTTCATTATTTATTTTTTAATCTTATATAGAAATCAGTGAAAATAAGGCAGTTCAGACTTGTAATGTTGATCTTTTTATGTTGATAATTTGTACTCTATACCTGAAATAACTTTGTTTCATCTGCAGAAACTCACCAGTGTTTGGGTTTCTATAATTAAGAGTTACAACCTAGAATTATTTGTTAGAACTTCTGCTTTGATTTTGTTTTGATTCACCAAAGATGGAAAAATAACAAATAATTCTCAACTCATTTTTCATATTTTATATATGTAAAACTAAATACAATTTCGTCATGATGTCTTATTAGAGGTAAACCTCTTCATATGAACAGCGAACTCAAAACAGCAAATAAGAAAAAAAGTTCCTGGTCCATCTGTGCCACAGTCTCAGAGACAAATCTGATTTTAAATTCATTGGAGAGAGAAATACTCTCTTGGGATAGTCTCGAGTTCATTGAGACATTAGAGGAAGGAAAAAAGAATCAAACTACATGAGTATTTGTACCCATGTTTTGTCAGTGGAACTCAGGTCTTATGTTGAGGAAAAGTCTTTTGCCAAATAGCATTTTAACTATTCATTTTCAATATGTTTTTTCTCTGAAAACTGGGATGATTCTGTAGTTCCAGTGAAGCAAATGAAAAATTTTATCATTGTTTTGAAGATTAGGATTTAACTTGTCAACTTCTATGTATATCTTCTATATATCTCCATTTCTCCTCTGCTGTTTTTGCTAGAATTACTGGGGCTCCTGGGGAAGCCTTCATATTTTAATTAAAAAAAAAAAAAAAATTGAAATAAATAAATTAATTCACACAACTAATTTCATGTATGAAACCAAATTCAGAGAGAGCAATAGAATGGCTGCTTAATAAGGCATGCCATGTTCAGGTATTAAAATTCTACTTTTCTTGTACCACAATTCTGTCTTTTAACAAAGAACAGTGAAGACATTTTTCCAAGACTTTTCAGGAAAAATTCCACAACGTGAAACCTCCAGGCATATGTGTAAAAGCCTGATAAGATGTTAAATTTTCTCATTTAACTTCTAAAGAGAGAATCTCTACACTGAAATCCTCATGTAATATTTAAGATCCATCTACTGAGCAGTGTTGTTAACAGACATTTCCTGTTCCTAGATCATCTGGCCTCTTTTAGCTAAAATTGCTCAGCGTTAAACTTTGCCTTTATTAAGGGCCACACGATGACTCAGATTGGAAGAGACCTCTGTGTACCATCCTCTAGGCACAGTAATTTACAGCTCATAGTGGTATCTCTATATACATGTAATATTCAATACTATGGCCATTCTGCTCTTCTAACCGGGAATCCTGAAATAATTTTCTCATTACATAGGTGTGCACAGTTGTATTTTAAAAAGGAATCAGAATGAAAATTCATTTAAAATTGAAATTACTGGCACTAACACATTACAAATCACGTACTGAGAGATATTAGAATTAATTATATTTCTATTTGACTTTTAATAGTGTTTTGTTGTTGATGTTTTTCTATCATGATATACTTTGTTCTTTGGGATGAAAAAGTGGGTGCAGCTGCTAGTGTGCTGCAAAACTCAAAGGATTTTGCTCTAGTCTTAGTATTGTTATGTGAACCAAGTTACCGTTATACCTGGCAAGGTAAACCAGTTTCACTGCCAAGCTGCTGGTAATTTTACCGCATTAGTAATAGGAGAAAAGAAATATACATGGTGATATTAAGTTTTTCAATATAGACAGAAAATGATCAGCCTGGCTAGCATGTGAGCGATAGCTATTATTTGGTTTTTTGTACAGGAAACACTTGATTTCGTAATTGTTATATTATTGGGGGAGAGGAAAAATCCTAAAGTTTTTGCAAAACCTGACACATACTGTATCAGTCTTTCCTTAAAAAGGGAAAATCAGTTCTGCAGCATTCATATCCTTAAGCAAGAGTCAATACATGGGATATTAATTTTTTTCATTGAGAACTATCTGTGGAGGAGACTCATTTGTAATATCTGACAGTGAAAAAGTAGCTCTTGAATACATGTCATCATTTACCTGCAACGTATTCCTGTCCCGGTAAGACAGACTGATGTTCTATATGACAGTTTTCCAAATAAATCTGATTCCATTCTGTCTTGTAATCGTTGTATTTCTCTGTGCTGTCTATTAAGACTTGCCAAAAAAAAATCAATTATTTTCAGCGGAGACCATGCTGTGTTCTGATTAGAAAGGAAATAGTAGAGGAATTAATGGTTTTGAGGTAATAAAACCAAAACCCTTCTCCTGCTCTACCACATTAATCAAATCTTACTTTTCAAGACAAAATTCAGATTATTAATCTGCTGTTACTGGTTGCATTCATTATAGCCACTGTTGTATCATTTATTTAAAAAAAACAAATATGGTTTTAATAAATGATGGTATTTCAAAACTTGGCTAGTGACAGATAGTTCCATTAGCGACAGCAAATAATTGGATAGTGATGAAGTACAGCACAGACTTGGGTGAAAGAACCCCTCTTCACAGAGTAAACAGCACTCAACTTCTGCATCACCTCAGTCCTTCAATGCCCATAATTTGTATTCTCCACACAGTTTCCAATCAGCATGAGTTTTATACCACACTTTTAGCTCATCTATCTCAGTAAACTGTGACCATCTCCATAGCTAACCAGCAGCAACAACAGCATACTGAAGCAGAAGTACTGCAAGATGTGTGATAAATGTTTTGGATTTGCAGGAAATCAGAATGCTAATTTTCTAGTGACTTCAGCAAGTAAGGCCCTGTGGCCCTTTATGTTAAAACTTTACATTAAAATTGTATTTTCATATATTTTTTAAAATAAATTCTCACTCATTTCTTGGAAAGCAAAAATTCTGATGAAAAAAAGAAGCACTTCTAAATACTTTTGCAGGATATAGTTTAAAGATAGACACATAAATGTGGGAATGATTCTTACTCTGTACAGGACACAGGAAGGAGCACAAACAGAAGTACCAGAGATTCGTGGAAGAAAAAGCAGCCAAACAAGTGTGAGTTCAGGAGGATTTGTACATTCATAAATAATCATCTAGCCAAGAGGTGGGGGGCAGATTGGGGGTCAAATCCTCTGCTTTATTCGAAGAGATTACATGGAAAAAGTACATGAATGTCCTACAGACATTCTGTGGATTTACAATATAACTAGTTGCATGCAGAGGAAAGTATCGTTTAATTACTTATAGTAAATGGAACAGATTAATTAAGAAAGGATCCAAGCAATTTAGAAATGAATTTGGACTCAAGGAAAAGGATTTGAACATGAATCCTCCACACTGCAACAGTCACCTGCTGGACCACAGAAGGTACATTTGTAGGCCCTTTTCTCAGTATGAATTAAAGTCTGACTTTCAAATAAATAAATAAATAAGATTTTTTTTTTTTAATATTTTGAGTTTTGGTAGCTCCTCTGATTGTAATTGTCCAAGCATTTTCCTTATACTTCCAGATACCAACAACCAAAAGGAGGGGTAGAAGCTTGAGTTGCAACCAAGGAAATAACAGAAACCAGCTGAGAAGATTCACTCACACAGCGTGTCTAATAGCCTTCCTGAAGGTACATGCTTCCTAAGTAATTTCTCATTTAAAAAAGCAACTGGTCTGTATCTGCCTTTCTGAACCAGCAGATAAGAATACAAATACAGATTTTGCATCAGCAGTCTTCCCTTTTCTTTTCTTTCTTCTTTTTTTTTTTTTTTTCCCTATTGCTTCAAGTCATATGATCAGTTTTATATTATCCTGGAGCAACATAAAATATGGCACACAGAATTACTTGTTTAGAGGTGGATTCTTATTTCCTGGCTCTACAATACATTACACTATTTCAGTTATTTCACTTCACTCTTTCCCTTATGAACACAGACAAACAAAGCACACTGGTGGCACAAATACTGGCTTAAGGGGTTGTGGCCTGCTTTCAACTCCCTGTTTCTTTGTCTCCCCTCAGATAGCCACTGCCATATTGCAGCACATCCACAGTCTCTCCCTGTTCCAGTTCTGTCAAATGGTCTGAATTTAAAAAAACAAACAAACAAAAAACCACAGATGGAATGAGAGTGAAGCAGATGCACAGTTAAGCTGCCAGATCCAAAGGGTGATGAATTCCACCTTACGAAGGCAGAGGGTATAAAAGGAGACTGCAAACAAGACACTCAAGGCTGTGATCTAGTGAGCTGCTCAGCTGCAGTCAGAAAAGCATCTCTGGTCACATCCTCAGATGTGCACTTGCATGGTTTTGCCATGATATCTCCAGTCCCTTGTGAGAATTTTAAAATTTGCAGTATAATGAACATTACAAAAGTCTAAATTACTTCCACACTAAATCTAGATCCATGCTACATAAATTGGGATTATTTGCAGAATAACAGATGAATCAATAGGGTGAACTGCATTGGCAGAACTGAAATTACTAAGGCTATTACAATTTTAAGCCACTGAGACTTTGTTCCACTGTATGAACAACTTTCAGCAAATTATTGATGATCATACAGAGAGAACAGATAAAAGTTTCATTTTTAAAGCCAAAGAAGAAATATGTCTCATCTACTTTTCTAGACATTAGGAAAGCTTTCCAAACAGAAATGATGACTAAAATTATTTCCTATGTTCCATGCCTACTTTCCCCTGTGTATTAATTACTCTTCCATGCTTATCTGATACCAGTCTGCTTTTAAATCACTAATTAAAATATGAAATGTGGAAAGCTATTTTTAAGCACAGAATTCTATTGTTTCAACCAGCTGAATTATTCCTTCCATATTCAAAGAGGAGTTACAACACATTTCAGATCTTAGGGTCCAAAATGGAACAGACATTGAGCAGATAGCACTAGCTTTCAGATTGCCTTTCAAAACAAAGCTTTTTCCTCGTTTGTAGTTTCCATCTCAACAGATAACCAAAATCATTATCCTCTGGGAACTACCCTGATCTAATTTGTAATGCTGGAGCATGACCACAAATACAGCCACGTTAACCTCATCTACATTCAAAACACAGGGAAAAGACTGTTTCGGAAAGAAAGATTCCTTATTTTTCTTGTCCCTGTACAATTCTCTTCTGCCTCTGCTCTGCTTAACTGATTATTCTGGATGTTCATTTTCTTGTACCAAAAAGCCTCCATCAGAAATGCATTTACAAAATACTCTTCTTCCACAGGATCTTTCAAACCACATTCTGTCAGATGCTTGCCCCAGATGAAGCATTGGCATTCAGTAAATAGCAGTAAGGATGACTCTAATTAGTCTTTCGTTAGTATTTTTGCAGGATTACATGGACACAGTGCAAGCAGGAGATTATAAAATACATTAAGAAAATGAAGTCTGAAAAGTGTACTAACAGTATATCAGATCCATTTGAATCAACAGATTTTCAAGAAATATCACCAATTCCCTGCTGTTTAACAGGCTCCGTATTCACAACGGGAGATCTACATGGTCAAACAGCCCATCAGGCAGCAGATAATATCCTGACTCAAATCCATTTAAATTATCTACATATATTTTGTGTGCATAAGATAAAAAAAAAACAAACAAAAACTTACAACCCTAACTACAACTTTGTGAAGTGAAAGTTATGCCATCAATACTAGTGTTGAACAAGAAGGCACTTTTGCAATACACCTCCAGGCTGTTAGAAATCACAAAGGTACCTGAATTATCTGTTTTTGTAAAAAGCTATGACCAGTTGGAGACTTTTTGTTTGGTAATACACTGAGGTATTTCAGCCAAAGTCTATACTAAAAATATTTTAATTCCCTCCCTAAATTTTGACATCGTAAGAATATTTATAATAACAAATGAACCCACAGCAAACTAGGCTCAATTATATTCATCACAGAATGAAAACTGAGAATCTTAAGAAAGTCATTGGTATGAAGTTTATTTTGTGACAGGAGCTTTCTCTTGCGTGAAACTGAGTAAACAAGGAGGAATTCAGCATTTATGTCAGATTCATTCTGAGCAAGGTCAATAACAGCCTCTCATGGCAAATCCCACAGAGTGCAAAATCAAGTAGATCCAGAAAGAATTCCACCATTGCAACTGATACTAGTGAAATATGCTCACCTCCATTTTCATAATCACAGACAGAGATTTTCCAACCTTTCGTTGCATGTTACAGCTTTGCACAAACTGGAGCTACAACTTGTATATTTTTTTCATACAAGAATGAAGACTATAAAAAAATAAGCCAAAGATACTAAGATCAGGGTTACTGAACATATATATATAGAAACATATCTGATCTGTATATATATTGATAATTTGTGTCTTCAGTCTTCAAAAATTAAGTGAAATGAGTTACAATAGTTGTCTGAAGGGATACTGCTGATTTATATTCACTATGCAAAGGTGACCATACTGGAGGCATAAGTGAAATACTCTCACATACAAATTCACACTGGGCCTTCTTGACCTTCGCAAACACTTGCTGATTACACTAATTTGACTTTAAATGAAGAGGCTTAAGGGGAAGGGTTGACACTAATCTTTTCCTTTCCCTTCTCAATTAAGAAAGAAAATAATACAGAAATATTTTATGAAGTTATCAATAATTTTTTAATGCCTAAGATATATACATATATAAAAGAAAAATGTTCTTTACACTTATTTAGCTATCTCTTATAAATAAACCATCCTTGGACAGTTACAACAGGTATGGAATATGCCTACTGCAATTCTGAATCAAGATTTCAAAGTATTTAAATACAAATTCAAATTTTAAATGAATAAGTAAAATCTAAATTAAAGTAACTTACCCTTCCCACAGCCCTGCCACACACACGTTCATACTTGCCAGTAACTCATTATATTTGCAAAAAAAAAAAAAAAAAAGTTATTTAGAAATAGCATGGTGATGTGTGCACATGGGGTGCAAGGGAGTGAGAACACAAGAGAGCTTATCATGGCTTTTTCCCACAGGTCCCTGTCTATCTCCCATTATCCTTCCTTCTTCCTTCTCTTAACTGCCTCTTCCTGCCAGTGATTTTGCTTGGAGTTATTTGACAGTGTTGGTTACATAGAGTTTTATTTCTGGAAGCAATGCTCTTTAAAGTGGAGGATTATCCTAGATTTGGGTATACATATATAAATAGATAAACAAGCATAATTTATGAATGTGGGTGATATTCCAGCCACAAAGATTTGCTGTGGACCAAATGAAGTCTGACCGACCAAGATCTCATGGATCTCAGAGGACTTCATCAGGTATAAATCTGTCAGGATTAGGACTTCAACACAAAGTAATTTAATTCCTTCCTAGTGCCTTTACTGCCGAACAACCCAAGCTCAATACAAAATACTTTCATAGAAGCAAAACATCTGCATTTAGTACAACAATGAACTTTTAATATCAAATATAATGTAAAATCCTAGCTTTCATGTTTTGCTTCTCAGCTTATTCACAGTAATTCTATTAACATTCAACATGTGACTTATCTCTGAGCTCTGCACATTCATTACTGTTGATGTTAAAATGTATATCTCTCTAAGTTAATTATAGGAAAGCATTTCAAGATAGTTT
>JACDJE010000644.1:32702-137581 GCA_016647715.1 Pavo muticus | reverse complement strand
TTTTTTTTTTTTTTTTTTTAAACTTGCCCCTCCCCCCATCCTTTATGTGAGCACACTTTGAAGGTTGTTGCATTGTTCCAGATTGCCATGGCATAGAGTTATCTTAATCCTAGCAAAGGCAGAGAACATTAATTAACAGCTAAGAAATAGAAGCTCTAAGAAGCAGTTTTTTCCTCTACCTCTCGTTCCAGAGGAGGGGCACAAAGTGCTATCTCATACGCATAGTAAGCCTTCCCCAAGCATACAAACCAGACTTCTACCACAGTCTGTGGAAATGTGAAAAATCAAACACCATTATTGAATTTCCATCCTTTCACATAGAACAGGAGGTTGGCCAAGGGATTTTTTTTTTTTCTACTGACTGGTGAAGTAAGATATTTTATATCTATATCTATCTCTATATAAGTCTTTCTATCCCAGGCAGCTTCACAAAGCAAGTGGCTGTACTAACCATTTCAAACAGACCCAAGCAATTAAGCACAAACTCCTCAATTCAAGAAACTGTGGTGACTTTCAGTGAAAATGAGTAATACATTCATTAACCAGAACTTGTTACTGGGGAGACTGAGATTCAAAAGTTAATCGTTTCGTATCTATTCTCATTCAAATATTTTGTCAGCTTATGTCCTAAACTATACGCATTTCCCAAATTCTCAACTTTATAAATTATGTTTAACCCTTTAATAAAAATTGAATGCACCCTTTATATCTTTACTCTAAGATTAATGGTGATGACAACTTCTACGCATAAAGGAAAAAAATTAAAATGAGCAATTAAAATAGTGACTTTGTCTTCTATGTGCTCCCTCTGGGCAACTCATTTTTTTTTTCCCCCCTCTGTAGTTGGTAATTTAAGACAATTCAAAAGATTTACATATCTCTTCTCTTTTGTCTCATCCATCCTATCCCCCCTGATATTTGTATATTTACCTACTGGAATCAAACTTGCTTTTTCAGAATGGGTTAATTATGCAGGTGCACAACTCCACGTGAATTATAAGCTTCTGGTTTTTTTTTTTTTTTTTTCAGAATAAGAAGAGGTTCTGGCTGCATTAATTGCCATTATCACAGAAGAGAGCCCTACTGTTCCCTACGAAAGGAAGTGCACTAGTAAATAACCTCAGAAGCCTCTTACGCTGTCAATAGAGAAAATAAGACAAAATGCATCCTCATCACTTTGTAAAGCCTGGCTGAGTTCTCTGATGAATTCCTCTGCCAAACGTGCACCATTCTGTAGTTCAGTTTATATGCAAAAGGCTCTTGGATTCTATCTGCTGATAGTGTCTTCAAAACAAAGCCTCTTGCCAGTTCAGTTTAAATAAATCAATAAGCCTTGTCTTTTCCTCCTTTTAAATACAATTCAATTTTAGTGTTTCTTGCTTTGGTAGTTTTATGTGCAACTTGCTGGATAATATAACCAGCTGCTAACTAAATTCTGACTTTCCTGATTACAAAAATATATTTGCAATATATTTATGCATATGCATACAAACATATTTGAATATAAAACGTGACTAAAGTCTGTCTGAAAACTTATTATATCATAACATCTCTGCTATGGTGATTGCAAATAGGAAGTTCTCAGCATAAGTTTTCAGTAGTTTCAAGACAATGGTGACGTTTTCTCCATCTGCTTAATACACTTGCATGCACAGCAATGCAGTTTTTCCCCTTTCAAAAACGGGATCAAATAGATGGTATCATCCTGGGAGGATCATATGCATTTTTGTCAGAATTAGGACCATTCAGTATGTTTAACATTAAAAGAGTTCAGCTGTGGATCTCCATAGACCTGACACTTTGAGACATCATTGAAAATGTTTTTTTCAACAATGGTGCTGTGTACTCACCGCTTCTTTGCTTCATTTGCTCTGCAGAACTATCAGGAATTTAAGAAAAATTTATAATGCTTATTGCTCATCAAAATAATACTAGATTGCTTTGAATAACGCTATCAAGTATTACTTTTAAAGAAATAATTTTACAAATACTGTTCACTATTTCTTAGAGTATAGACATACACTTTAAGCTTGAGCAGGGCTCATAAGCCTGGCTTTCAGTTTTGCTTTTTTCTTCTTTATAGTTTTAATTGCCATAACAAAAGTAATTTTAGGAAGGCATTTTATTAGTATTTGGTCACAGCTGTGTCTCTAGCTTGAGTGTTTGTTGATTCTACAGAAATGTATTGTGCTGTGCTCTCCTCCAAATTGTAAAATGTGTAAAATGTCAGTAAACTAATAAACAAACAAAAGAAATAAAAGAAAAGGTCAAACTCACATTGGAAGTATTGGAATTGCACAAAACTGAGGTAGATGCAGTCAGCAATTAAAACTCATGCAAATAACTGCATTGAAATTCAACATCCTGTGATCATAATAATGTCTTATTTTTAACCCAGTAGGAGATTATGTCTGGTTATTATTAAAGCTAAATCACATCTTCTGGAAAAACAAAACAGAACACTCATATGTGTGATTTATATATAGAAGAATCACTTCACCTCAAGGAACTCCATTTTCTATACAACTAGAATTATGATCTTTCAAAAGATCCATTCTAGCTTACTGTTTCAGAGGTTGTACTGCTCTAGAACTTGAATTCTGACTATTTCATGAATATTCATTTTCAGTCATTCCCAGATATAAATTATTCAAACACTAACAGAAAGATAGGTTGCCCTGCTGCCAGTCAAGTGCCAGAGTCAGAAAGCTGGGTACAGTCCTGCTCAGATACAGCCACCTGGAATTACTGAACAACTCTGCTGGCGCACAGTCAGCCTTATCCAGAAGGACACTCCCTGAGTGCTTCCTGCTGTTCCTACTTGAATCATTTTTATTATATTTATCTCCTGCTCTTTTTTTTTTTTTTTTATCATGTAGCAAAATTATTATCTGTACTCTAGCAAAGTACAAATCCTGATTCCATATATGTATATAGATAAACTAGAAAAGGAAAAAATAACAGTATTTTCAGTGAAATCAGCAAAGTCTCTCATCAACCATTGGAGCTTTAGTTAGACTTTTGTTTTTCACCATTTCTCTAATGAAATATTTGCTTCCTGTCCTTGCCTCAAGCATCTGATCAGAATTGAAATTTTTGCTAATCAGCTTTCCCAGACAACATAAAGTTGTTTGATTTTGCTTTTATTTGCAGTAAGTATCAGTAAGTACATTCTTATAAACATGTATTATAAATAATTTCATAACCATTCTTAAAGGGCAGTGTTTGTACTGTCTGAATCCATAAAATTAAAATCACTTAAATAATTGATTAAGTGCTGCTAAACTAAATTTAGATTGGTTTTATCTACATCTACATAAAGTAATTTCTTCTAAACATTAACCTATTAATAGCAGAGTACAATATTTCAGATGGTAATGTAATGGGAGCTGTGTAATAAAATCAGAAATACTACTGATTTATATAGGAAAATATTGGAAGTTACTAGGCATATATTTTCTTTTCTGACTATTGGTAGTGCATACTTGCTAGTAAACAGTCTAGAAAAAAAGCCTGAAATTTCATAGCTATATTACATGCAAAGCAATGAAATAATACGTTGCAATCTGTTAGATTGTTAATAAGCATTAACAGTCACCACTGTTTTGCAGAGACATTAAGAGGGATTTTTTTCCAAGCTTTTGGCAGAACGACTCGAATTAAACAGTAGTAACAGCTTCAGCTATATTGTTTTTATATCCACTATATATCCACTTATGCACATGGATGACTCAATTTTTACACTATAAGCCACGTACCAGAATTTTGATAAAGACACACTTGCAACCATAAGATTGCAAAACTACTATTTCTGGGAGAAAAGGCTTACTAGGGGCAAGAAGGCCTCCATGAGCCAGCCTCAGACAGGAGCAGTTTGTCTTAATCCCTGGCTGGTTCCATCTGAATAGCAGTAGTGGAGCAAGAATTGAAATTGCTCAAGGAATTCTTAACTGTGCTTCATGAATTAGTATGAAGGTTATTAGCATGAATACACGAACATGAACAGAATATATCTACTGAAGATGAAGTTATTTTTATGATGTTAATTTACTGGTTATCTACCTACAGAACCAGTGGAAGGTAATGCTTCATGGATAGAGAAAATGTCACCCGTTTGATTTTGATTACCATTGTCTTAAGATTATTTTAAAAATGCATCTCTTCTAATATGTTCACTTCTCACTTGAAAGGCTCACTTGAAAAATCACTAATATTTTTCGTGAATAAGCTTCTGCATTAAGAAATTCTGTTCAAGATAAATATTTTAAGACCTACACCTTGCAACTCTTAAAGATAATACATGGGGAGTGGGGTGGAATTAACATATTAAACACACATGTAAAAAAAAAAATCCCAAAATCCTGCATATCAGACCAGTCTAAGAGTTGCTCTTTAAAGCATAAGCATTAGCCATCACATACCACACATTAAAGATGTAAAAACAATGGATTGTAAATAAGATTTAAAAAAAAAATTGTTAAAATATGAAATTCTATTTCACCATATTCATCTACAACAAGATGAACTTAAGGGTTACAGTAGCAGTTAGTAAACAATAGAGATGACCAAATCTAGCATTAGGCATCACCCTTCTTTGCCATGTTATAATTAAAAGCTGTTTTCAGAGATCTGATAATTTGCAACCCTAAATCCCTTTGAAAGTAGTTAGGATTTCTGACCAAGGAAAACTCCTGAAAACTCTGCTTTCCATGGGGGAAAAACAAAACAAAACAAACTTTTATTAAACACAACAGAAGATTTTGATTCCAAAAGGCCTCTACTGTCATTCTCAAAATCTGCCTCCTGTCCCTTGCTTTTCATTCATAGATTCTAAGAAAGCATCAGGTATGGATGGATAAATTAGGATATGAAATCCCGCTAAAAGAGTTTAAAAAAGAAAGGTAGACAGGTGAGATACAGGCTATAAAGGTTGTTAGTACTTTTAGCCCGTACCAGAAAGATTGAGAAAAGAAAGCCAGGAAAACAGAGATTGAGGGTGAGGGGGAAAGNAAAAAAAAAAAAAAAAAAAACAGAAACAATAAAAAACAAACAAACAAAAAAAAACCAGTTTGTGTACTTATGCAATATTTTCAGTTTTATTCACTTCAGTAAACCCATGAGTTGCAACATCTTATTTTCAGGATGGCCTCTGGGGACAGCTGCCATACATTCAATCCATCACACAGGCAAAGGAGGATGCAGAGCAATCAGGCAAGTGTTTATGCATCAAAATATAATTGGTTAAATTTTCAGAGATGCTGAGCTTCAAGAGTAGATAGTGTGAGCAATCAGGCAGAGAAAGATATTTCAGAATCTGAGAAAAGTAAGACAGGGCATTTCAGAAATGCATATTTCCTCCTAAAGTCACCCAAAAAAAAAAAAAAAAAAGAGGAAAAAGAAAAAAGATGGAAAGGAAAAAAAAAGAAAGAAGGAAAAGGAAAAAAAGGAAAGAAGGAAAAAAATGAATTAAACAGTGATGCACAGGATTTCATTATTTATTTTCTATTTCTTAGACCCTCTTTTCAAAGGATCCAGCATGCACACTCTGGGGATGGACAACCTACCACTTAGAACATGCTTGAAGATCCTTCTCGAACTTCTGTTACTATGAATGCATACCTTGTTTTAATGATTTGGAGTTTAAGGGATCTGTGTAGAGTTGTATCGGTCTTTGTTTAGTATAAGGTCTAGAAAATGTTGGCTTGTGGAAAAAAAAATTTCTGATACACTTCTGAGCAGTGTATCAATAGTAATAAACTACTGATTATAGTGAGCCAGTGGCAAAGCTTCTGATAGCTTCAGTAAGGCCAGGATCCCAAACAGCACTGCAAATTTACAGCGAGCGAAACCTAAGCTGAGCAGAAAGTCAGTACAAGTTCTAGGCTTACCAAAGCCCCACAGAAACTTTAAAACAGAGCAGAAGTGAATCACTATACTGGATTCTACCAGATGGTTGCTATCTAACTCTCCTCTGAGTATTTGTGATAGGGATCCTAGCAAATAGTTGTAGCCAACGTGTAAAGAACTCATTCAGATCTTTGCCTTGATGCAATAAAGTAACTCAAACAAATGATGCTTATATAAAATCATATTTGGTGGAGCACAAGTGTAGGATTTCTTAAGTATATGGTATTCACAGGAAGCTTTCCCTAGTGCTATGAATTGCAGAAATTCAGCCATGGGTACTGTGAATCACTGACTTGGTAGTTCCTCCCTGAGATGCAGTTCAGAACATCTCCCTAATTTCCTTCACTTGTTTTTCCATCTCCCCAGGAGGGAACTATTCTAACTTGCCTGCTCAGTACACTGAGATCTGAAAACTGGCTGCTAATTACCATGTGTTTCAATTCTCAACTTAACGGGTGATCTGGGAAATCAAGCCATGGTCTCATATGCACAATACGATCAATAAGCTACCGTCTAGACTGCTGTGACATGATGCTAGTGTTTGCTGTTATATAGCGCATTTGCACTCTGGTGCATCTGCACCAGTTAGCAGTGTAATACGTGTTCCCCCAGTAACTAATAATGAGGAATTGAGACTATAAAAAAATTTAATCATATTTATGTTTAGATTTCCATAGTTGTAGAACAGCCTTTACATAAACATATGAAACCTGTAGTTTTTGGAGGATATTTGGGAGAAATCAGTGAGCAAATTTTTGCAGTAGACAAAAACCAAGAAGAAAAAAATGAACACTTACAATAAAATACAAAGTAGTTTCCACGTTGTAGATGGGAATTAGTCTTATAACAGATCAGATTTAACTGGGTTAAAAATTAAATGCTATTACTGGCAAGCTACATTTGCAAAAGATTGTACAATTATGGACCAAAAAGGCAGGTTAGTCCATCTTAAGTTTCATAGTTTGTGATACTATCTTGATTTTTCAAGCATTTTCTGACACATCTCAATTCTATTATGTTGATTTAAAATTAAAATCCTTTATTTGTGTTCTCTGTATCTACTCTAATGCTTAAACCTTAAACCTTTCTAACACTAAGGTCATTATCTGATCCTTCCAGTATATCCTCTCTGAAGCATTGAAGCTCTTATCTAGGGATCTATCACAGGGTCACACATCTGTCTAAAAATGTGATAGCCTTGACTGAAAAAAAATAATAACCCTTTTGCTCATAGTTCCCTTCATCACCTGTGATGCTTACATGTTATCCATTAATTATTTTTGGCATTGGAGTAGTGGTTTTGGTATGCATCTCGTCTAAGTGAGATTCACACCAGCACTATTAAAAAGAGCCAAACTGCAAGAAAGTCACTGGAAAAGAGGAACAACAGTTTGCTTCAATGCTATTATTCCGTGCTTCTGTATGTCTGAATGCTTGCTCTTCATTAGCTTAAATTTTGGGCATACCCGTGACACTCGAGAAATGTAAAACAGCAACTTGTCTTGTTCAGCTGAATAAAGCTACCAGCGTATTACAAACTGCTTTCTTTTTGTAGTTCTCTATATCTAATCATTACAGGTGGCCCAAAATCTGCCTGGGAAGGGTTTTTTTATTTGCTTCTGGTTATAACATGACAGTCTGAAGAAACAATCAGTTCCAAGTAATATTTGTCCATTTGAGCTCCAGAATGATGTAGGAAATAAATGTACCTATTTACTTCCTTACACATTACTTCCTTTTAAAGAACAACTCAAAAGAAGATTTGCCAAAGCTCTAGGCACCCTAATATGCCATTAGTAATTCAATTAAATCACAGTAGCATTAAAATAACAAATTCAAAGAGAATTCAGCCAGACAGCTGGGTCTCAGCAACTGGATACACTTCCGTGACACAGTAGATCCAGATAATTTCTGGATCACATTTTGGCACATACATCTTCATATGCTCTGGGAAGGAATACACTTGAGAGCATACATTTCCAATTAGCCTGCTGTAAGATCTTCAGTTACAAACTCAGGTTTCAACTAATGATCTTTTTAAAAGAGAAACTGCTAAGTTTACATGTCTTTATTTTTAATTCATAAAAAATATTTTTCCCAGCAGGAATATCATAGGGTTGTACCTCACAAGATATATTTTCCTGTGCCTAGATATTTCCATTTTCTGCAGTGGTTTCAGCTCCCATGCAGACAATCATCACAAACCACTATAATCACAGACTCCTTATGAGCCCTGACAGATAGGTACCATGGGAGATATAACCTAACCTAAGACCATAATAGAAAAGAAAACGAAAAAACAATTACTGAATTACAGCTTCAGAAAGCACTAAAGCAACTTTGCAAAGCAAAATATTTGGGCTTAAATATCTGATAGACATTTCCTCTTGTGGAAAGAATACCTGACAGCAGTATTTTGAAGACATATAGAACAAACCATTGAAGAAACAGTGACTTTTGCAGAGCTAAGACAGATTTTCTTTTTTCCTGAAAAATTCTTTTAGCTGTACTTTCTACCTGTATTTTTCCTGTGTGTAAGAAATGTGGGTTTTTTTTTGTTTGTTTGTTTGTTTGTTTTTCTTTCCCCGCTCCTGCTTCCTTTTGGAAGACAGTTAACTTAAGCTAAACTCCTTCTAAGCTCTGGACAGCTGACGATTACTGATGAAAACTTACTTAGAAATATTTCCAGTTGAGCATTACAATGGCACTGTTCTACTCCCTGTGGAGCAAGTCAACTGCTGTTTAACAGAAAACTTGCTATTTAACAGAAAACTTTGCTTAACTTAAATGAAGGAAGGCAGACCATAAAGCACTGCAGTGAATTCAAGATAATGTACTTCTGGTTTTGTTTTTGTTTTTAAAAAAAAGGAGGAGAAAAATGCCAAATATTGACACAGATTTCTCATCGGGGCTCTTAAGGTAAACTTATGAATTGTAAACTTGTGCACTAGAAATGCTAGTTTAGAGGCAGTTTAGAGTAGTCTTGTATCATCTACAGCCTCAAAGCTTGCTTCCCACTGTCCTACTGAATGTTTGCCTGATGCAGAAGATACTTATATGAAAGCCAGGCGGAAGTTGATTTGTATATTTAACGTATAATTGCTTTTAAATAGTAATAAAACCTTTTGAAAGCATTAAGTGTGCAACTGTACTGTAATAAGACAGCTTTCAGACTCCTATCTTTGATTTCTTTGCATTTAAATTGCTATTGATAATGCAGTAACTACAGCTACCTAATTAGACCTTGTTTTGGAGGCTCTGTGTACTGCTGCCACAGCTCTTAGCACTTCCAAATGAAGCCAGAAGATACTGCAGCACTCAACAGTTCAGACTGTCTTCTTCAACAGCACTCTTGGCTACAGTGCTGTGCAGCAGAATTTCAGAGGCTACAATTTTCAGTCCTGGTTTGGCCTGAGAAATTTGGTATTTCTATGTCCAACAGCCTTCTTGTTGATGAAAGGTCACCATGAGATTTGCTTGTATTTATTCCTTCATATGTTTTTTCTACTTTATTTTTGAAACATAAAACCTTGTTTTCCAAATTGTGAAGCAAAGAAGATACAATTATAGGATATTTTAAATGGTAAGCCTGAATAGTATGTGGGACTAATATTGGACTTGGAGAACTAGCTAGTCAGATTTTTGAAGGAATATTTCATTTATGTGACCATAGCAAATGGGAACATTTTAACATCATTCAGTGAGGAAAATTGCAACACTTGCAGGACTTGCTAGGAAAGAAGCAGCAAGCTTTTTCCTTCACTATCAACCTATCTCCCTTTCTCCAGAAGTATCCGGCTCACTGCAGATTTCTTTCTAGACAAAATTTCAAATTTAGATCTGAACGTAGATATTCCAAAAGTCAAGAATCATAGAATCACTCAGGTTGGAAAAGACCTTAAAGAACATAGAGTCCAACCACAACCTAACCATACTACCCTAACTCTATCAACCGTCCGCCAAATCATGTCCCTGAGCACCACATCCAAATGGTTTTTAAACACATCCAGGGACGGTGACTCAACCACCTCCCTGGGGAGCCTATTCCAGTGCTCAACAACCCTTTCTGTAAAGAAGTGTTTCCTAATATCCAACCTAAACTTACCCTGGCACAACTTGAGGCCATTTCCCCTCGTCCTGTCACCAGTGAGAAGAGACCAACCCCGCTCTCTCTGTAAGCACCTTTCAAGTATTGGAAGAGAGCATTAAGGTCTCCCCTCAGCCTCCTTTTCCCCAGACTGAACAGCCCCAGTTCCTCCAGTCTCTCTTCATAGGCCATATTCTCCAAGCCCTTCACAAGTCTTGTTGCCCTTCTTTGGACCTGCTCCAGCACCTCAATGTCCTTTCTGTACTGAGGTGCGCAAAACTGAACACAGTACTCGAGGTGAGGCCTCGCCAATGCCGAGTACAGGGGCAGGATGACTTCCATAGTCCTGCTCACCAGACCATTCCTGATACAAGCCAGGATGCCATTTGGCCTTCTTGGCCACCTGGGCACACTGCTGGCTCGCATTCAGCTGACTGCCCATCAGTATGCCAAGGTCCCTTTCCATCAGGAACCTTTCCAGCCCCTCCTTCCCAAGCCTAATCAGGTCATGCACAGACACCATCTTGTATTTCTTTGACCATTTCAAGAGAGTGGTGTGCTGCTGCTTAGCTGCCCATCAGTGTTAAAACAACACATCTAAAAGAAGTCATAAACCGAAGCCCTCACTACTTAGCTACATCCTGAATAGGGAAAGATCTGCTTTCTGCCATGTAAAAGAAATCTTATTGTTCTAAAGGTTTTCTTATGCATGTCGGATAGCAATTCTGTTAATATGCACGTGTCCTTTTCTGAAGCCTACCAATCTCAGGTCATCAGAGTTCTAACAGACTCATTCTTCCTTGCTCTTCACTCTCCTTTACCTATAGCTCTTGTGCTCTCCTACTATTTAGGGCTTTTTCTGGCTGAATACTAGCAGACTGGCCCTTCAATGGTGATGTTATATGCAGACTACATCTAGAATGGGACTGCTGCTCTTGATGGTTTCTCTCAGAACTGTCTTCTTCCTTTTATGCTCTTATGCTTTATGTTTGCATGCACTGACCATAACAGTGCTATTGGCAATCACAAAGTAATAAAAACATTTTCCACCAACCGTTATTAATCCATTGGAAAATGATGTCAAACATGAAAGCAGTCTACAAGAACCACATGCTTTTCAAGCTCAACTATTATGCTAATGTATATATCTGTTGCTTATTTTGTTTCTATTCTCCTTATTCCCGTGGGCAGCTAAGCCACTCAATGAAATAAACTGCAATCCAAAAAGAAGACGCAAAAAAATCTACCTACTAGCAATGCCTCATTAGTATTTATTCATTGATTTTCTTTGCTTTAAAGAACAATAAGCCAGAATGTAATACAGACTTTTTTATTAGTATTTAAATTCCACTTTACTCTAATTGGTATATTGCTTATTGCATTCCATCACCGGTTTCAGTTGGCTTGCCAACAAAACAATCCTTTATTTAATGGAGCTTGTTCCAGCTATGACCTTGGACATGTAAATCAAAGATTTATTTTCTGAGGAGATTTTCTTCCAAAACTGATGGTGAAAGGAAAAGGTATCTCAGGGAGTCTGAATATAAAGCACAAAGTAAAATTCAGCTCCAGGACTGACCCTACAGTGGAACTGAACAAAAATAATTTTAATGACTGTAAATGAACTGAAAATATTATAGCAGATAACTAATCTAAATAATCTTATTTATTTTTTGGTGAAGTGCATGACTACTTACTAGAGAGTTGGTACCAACTGTAGAAAAAGAATCAAATATTTCTAAGCATATTAAATAAATGTTTAATGTGTTCAAATTAAATATAAGTAGGCATATATATCTCAAACAAATTTATCTGTAAACAGTTCAGAATATTTTAAGTAACTTTTTAATTTAAAACAATGGCAAGTAACTAGGATATAGGAGTGAATTTTACAGAATAAGATTTCCTTTCCAAGTTTCTGATTGAAAGACGAATGTTTGAAGCAATTGGCTTTTAATTGACCTTGCATTTACTTTTCCATTTTTCAATTTTCTTGACAAAAAAAGTATGTTAAAAGAAAATTTTTACTAAAAATGATTTTTAATCAAAGTTTAATAATATTTAATCTTAAGATAATTTACTCCATCTTCTACAATAACAGACTTCCTTATGAAGTCCATATTGAAGCTTGAGAATTTTAGTATTGAATACTTTGCCTATACTTTTTTTTTTTTTCAGCAGTGATTATTTGTTTTAAATTCAACTCTAATTTGTGAATAATTTAGGCTGTATCCTGCATTCTTCAGCAAATAACCAGAAGTTGAAACAGTGGCCTAAATCTACTGAACATTAAGTGCTGAAAACTTTTGAAAATTAGGCAATTTGTAAAACCTCTATCTAAATATTGTTTTAGTATATGATAACTTAATAGTTACGAAATGTGAAAGGCACAGTGCAAATGTGAGCACTGTTACTTTGGAAAGTATGGAAATAATTTCAAGTGGTAGCAGGGGAAGACACTTCTTTGTTGCTGCCCCTTTTCTAAAACTTAGTTTTACCTAGCACACATCTACACAGAAAGGTTTTGTGAGTACTCCTTAATCTGCTCCTGTTGTTGCCTTATAAATATCTGTTTCACTGGTGGTCTAAATTTAGGGAAAAACTGTACACATCAGGTGGCTTAGAGCACTGACACTGTTTTAGCTAGTGAGGCTGTGAAAAGCAGCAGGATGACGACATCTCCCACTGCTACCGCCAGAAGTGCAAGATACCTCTCTGGTGGCTTTTTTATGTCATTTAAGACAATCTACCCTTTTTCTTTCTTTCTTTTTTTTTTTTTTTTTTTTAAACTTGCCCCTCCCCCCATCCTTTATGTGAGCACACTTTGAAGGTTGTTGCATTGTTCCAGATTGCCATGGCATAGAGTTATCTTAATCCTAGCAAAGGCAGAGAACATTAATTAACAGCTAAGAAATAGAAGCTCTAAGAAGCAGTTTTTTCCTCTACCTCTCGTTCCAGAGGAGGGGCACAAAGTGCTATCTCATACGCATAGTAAGCCTTCCCCAAGCATACAAACCAGACTTCTACCACAGTCTGTGGAAATGTGAAAAATCAAACACCATTATTGAATTTCCATCCTTTCACATAGAACAGGATGTTGGCCAAGGGATTTTTTTTTTTCTACTGGTGAAGTAAGATATTTTATATCTATATCTATCTCTATATAAGTCTTTCTATCCCAGGCAGCTTCACAAAGCAAGTGGCTGTACTAACCATTTCAAACAGACCCAAGCAATTAAGCACAAACTCCTCAATTCAAGAAACTGTGGTGACTTTCAGTGAAAATGAGTAATACATTCATTAACCAGAACTTGTTACTGGGGAGACTGAGATTCAAAAGTTAATCGTTTCGTATCTATTCTCATTCAAATATTTTGTCAGCTTATGTCCTAAACTATACGCATTTCCCAAATTCTCAACTTTATAAATTATGTTTAACCCTTTAATAAAAATTGAATGCACCCTTTATATCTTTACTCTAAGATTAATGGTGATGACAACTTCTACGCATAAAGGAAAAAAATTAAAATGAGCAATTAAAATAGTGACTTTGTCTTCTATGTGCTCCCTCTGGGCAACTCATTTTTTTTTTCCCCCCTCTGTAGTTGGTAATTTAAGACAATTCAAAAGATTTACATATCTCTTCTCTTTTGTCTCATCCATCCTATCCCCCCTGATATTTGTATATTTACCTACTGGAATCAAACTTGCTTTTTCAGAATGGGTTAATTATGCAGGTGCACAACTCCACGTGAATTATAAGCTTCTGGTTTTTTTTTTTTTTTTTTCAGAATAAGAAGAGGTTCTGGCTGCATTAATTGCCATTATCACAGAAGAGAGCCCTACTGTTCCCTACGAAAGGAAGTGCACTAGTAAATAACCTCAGAAGCCTCTTACGCTGTCAATAGAGAAAATAAGACAAAATGCATCCTCATCACTTTGTAAAGCCTGGCTGAGTTCTCTGATGAATTCCTCTGCCAAACGTGCACCATTCTGTAGTTCAGTTTATATGCAAAAGGCTCTTGGATTCTATCTGCTGATAGTGTCTTCAAAACAAAGCCTCTTGCCAGTTCAGTTTAAATAAATCAATAAGCCTTGTCTTTTCCTCCTTTTAAATACAATTCAATTTTAGTGTTTCTTGCTTTGGTAGTTTTATGTGCAACTTGCTGGATAATATAACCAGCTGCTAACTAAATTCTGACTTTCCTGATTACAAAAATATATTTGCAATATATTTATGCATATGCATACAAACATATTTGAATATAAAACGTGACTAAAGTCTGTCTGAAAACTTATTATATCATAACATCTCTGCTATGGTGATTGCAAATAGGAAGTTCTCAGCATAAGTTTTCAGTAGTTTCAAGACAATGGTGACGTTTTCTCCATCTGCTTAATACACTTGCATGCACAGCAATGCAGTTTTTCCCCTTTCAAAAACGGGATCAAATAGATGGTATCATCCTGGGAGGATCATATGCATTTTTGTCAGAATTAGGACCATTCAGTATGTTTAACATTAAAAGAGTTCAGCTGTGGATCTCCATAGACCTGACACTTTGAGACATCATTGAAAATGTTTTTTTCAACAATGGTGCTGTGTACTCACCGCTTCTTTGCTTCATTTGCTCTGCAGAACTATCAGGAATTTAAGAAAAATTTATAATGCTTATTGCTCATCAAAATAATACTAGATTGCTTTGAATAACGCTATCAAGTATTACTTTTAAAGAAATAATTTTACAAATACTGTTCACTATTTCTTAGAGTATAGACATACACTTTAAGCTTGAGCAGGGCTCATAAGCCTGGCTTTCAGTTTTGCTTTTTTCTTCTTTATAGTTTTAATTGCCATAACAAAAGTAATTTTAGGAAGGCATTTTATTAGTATTTGGTCACAGCTGTGTCTCTAGCTTGAGTGTTTGTTGATTCTACAGAAATGTATTGTGCTGTGCTCTCCTCCAAATTGTAAAATGTGTAAAATGTCAGTAAACTAATAAACAAACAAAAGAAATAAAAGAAAAGGTCAAACTCACATTGGAAGTATTGGAATTGCACAAAACTGAGGTAGATGCAGTCAGCAATTAAAACTCATGCAAATAACTGCATTGAAATTCAACATCCTGTGATCATAATAATGTCTTATTTTTAACCCAGTAGGAGATTATGTCTGGTTATTATTAAAGCTAAATCACATCTTCTGGAAAAACAAAACAGAACACTCATATGTGTGATTTATATATAGAAGAATCACTTCACCTCAAGGAACTCCATTTTCTATACAACTAGAATTATGATCTTTCAAAAGATCCATTCTAGCTTACTGTTTCAGAGGTTGTACTGCTCTAGAACTTGAATTCTGACTATTTCATGAATATTCATTTTCAGTCATTCCCAGATATAAATTATTCAAACACTAACAGAAAGATAGGTTGCCCTGCTGCCAGTCAAGTGCCAGAGTCAGAAAGCTGGGTACAGTCCTGCTCAGATACAGCCACCTGGAATTACTGAACAACTCTGCTGGCGCACAGTCAGCCTTATCCAGAAGGACACTCCCTGAGTGCTTCCTGCTGTTCCTACTTGAATCATTTTTATTATATTTATCTCCTGCTCTTTTTTTTTTTTTTTTTATCATGTAGCAAAATTATTATCTGTACTCTAGCAAAGTACAAATCCTGATTCCATATATGTATATAGATAAACTAGAAAAGGAAAAAATAACAGTATTTTCAGTGAAATCAGCAAAGTCTCTCATCAACCATTGGAGCTTTAGTTAGACTTTTGTTTTTCACCATTTCTCTAATGAAATATTTGCTTCCTGTCCTTGCCTCAAGCATCTGATCAGAATTGAAATTTTTGCTAATCAGCTTTCCCAGACAACATAAAGTTGTTTGATTTTGCTTTTATTTGCAGTAAGTATCAGTAAGTACATTCTTATAAACATGTATTATAAATAATTTCATAACCATTCTTAAAGGGCAGTGTTTGTACTGTCTGAATCCATAAAATTAAAATCACTTAAATAATTGATTAAGTGCTGCTAAACTAAATTTAGATTGGTTTTATCTACATCTACATAAAGTAATTTCTTCTAAACATTAACCTATTAATAGCAGAGTACAATATTTCAGATGGTAATGTAATGGGAGCTGTGTAATAAAATCAGAAATACTACTGATTTATATAGGAAAATATTGGAAGTTACTAGGCATATATTTTCTTTTCTGACTATTGGTAGTGCATACTTGCTAGTAAACAGTCTAGAAAAAAAGCCTGAAATTTCATAGCTATATTACATGCAAAGCAATGAAATAATACGTTGCAATCTGTTAGATTGTTAATAAGCATTAACAGTCACCACTGTTTTGCAGAGACATTAAGAGGGATTTTTTTCCAAGCTTTTGGCAGAACGACTCGAATTAAACAGTAGTAACAGCTTCAGCTATATTGTTTTTATATCCACTATATATCCACTTATGCACATGGATGACTCAATTTTTACACTATAAGCCACGTACCAGAATTTTGATAAAGACACACTTGCAACCATAAGATTGCAAAACTACTATTTCTGGGAGAAAAGGCTTACTAGGGGCAAGAAGGCCTCCATGAGCCAGCCTCAGACAGGAGCAGTTTGTCTTAATCCCTGGCTGGTTCCATCTGAATAGCAGTAGTGGAGCAAGAATTGAAATTGCTCAAGGAATTCTTAACTGTGCTTCATGAATTAGTATGAAGGTTATTAGCATGAATACACGAACATGAACAGAATATATCTACTGAAGATGAAGTTATTTTTATGATGTTAATTTACTGGTTATCTACCTACAGAACCAGTGGAAGGTAATGCTTCATGGATAGAGAAAATGTCACCCGTTTGATTTTGATTACCATTGTCTTAAGATTATTTTAAAAATGCATCTCTTCTAATATGTTCACTTCTCACTTGAAAGGCTCACTTGAAAAATCACTAATATTTTTCGTGAATAAGCTTCTGCATTAAGAAATTCTGTTCAAGATAAATATTTTAAGACCTACACCTTGCAACTCTTAAAGATAATACATGGGGAGTGGGGTGGAATTAACATATTAAACACACATGTAAAAAAAAAAATCCCAAAATCCTGCATATCAGACCAGTCTAAGAGTTGCTCTTTAAAGCATAAGCATTAGCCATCACATACCACACATTAAAGATGTAAAAACAATGGATTGTAAATAAGATTTAAAAAAAAAATTGTTAAAATATGAAATTCTATTTCACCATATTCATCTACAACAAGATGAACTTAAGGGTTACAGTAGCAGTTAGTAAACAATAGAGATGACCAAATCTAGCATTAGGCATCACCCTTCTTTGCCATGTTATAATTAAAAGCTGTTTTCAGAGATCTGATAATTTGCAACCCTAAATCCCTTTGAAAGTAGTTAGGATTTCTGACCAAGGAAAACTCCTGAAAACTCTGCTTTCCATGGGGGAAAAACAAAACAAAACAAACTTTTATTAAACACAACAGAAGATTTTGATTCCAAAAGGCCTCTACTGTCATTCTCAAAATCTGCCTCCTGTCCCTTGCTTTTCATTCATAGATTCTAAGAAAGCATCAGGTATGGATGGATAAATTAGGATATGAAATCCCGCTAAAAGAGTTTAAAAAAGAAAGGTAGACAGGTGAGATACAGGCTATAAAGGTTGTTAGTACTTTTAGCCCGTACCAGAAAGATTGAGAAAAGAAAGCCAGGAAAACAGAGATTGAGGGTGAGGGGGAAAGTGTTCATAAAGGAAAAACAGGAAAAGTGAGAGAGATGCCAGTTGTGTTTTCTAGTACAGCCTATGTGGCATAATGCAGCAGCAGTACAAAAAAACAAGAGCCTGTGTAAGGTGCTGCAAGGAAAATAAGAGCAAGATGCTCTGCAGATTATAGCAGTGGAATTTTTATCTCACATTTAACCACTGAGTTACCACTGCAGGCTTTCCCTGTTCAAGAGGGGAAGCAAGCAAGACAATTCATTGTACATGCATTAATGAGTGGCTAACACTTTCATTCACTATAGAGTATCTGAACAAAGACGAAATTCAAAACAATGGCTTACTGATGAATAATTACATATCGACAAACTTCTAAATTATCTATCTATTGACTGATAACCAGTCAATCTTCAAAGACATACAATTTATTGCACGCAGCAGCATTCTCAAAATAAATTAATAATTTTGCCAGGTGCAAAATGGAAATAGCAAAGACAATCATTACACTACAGCATAATAACATGAAAATAAAACAATTTAACTTTGAAAAAAACACTATTGAAGTATTTGCTATATGACTATATTTTTCAATTTCATCCTTCCTGGAAAAAAAAAAAATAGAAAAGAAAATCAAGGAGTGTTCCTCAAATTGAGGCTTCATTCACTCTCACTAGAAATGTTTTTGAGTATAGCAACAAACTAGTGTGTTATATTTTTTTGTCGTTTCCTATTTCTATCCTCAAGGAACATAACAGATAGTTCAGATTCATCAGCTTGGGTTTTAATAAAATTATAAAAGCTTCAACCCAGCAAAACTTCTAAAAATCTAATTTTTGCAATCACTTGGAATTTTGATGATCAGAAGTCACATCCAGAAAAGAAAGACACCTTGCAGAGGCGACATCTTCAACCAAAGAAACATTTCCATTATATGTACAATAGCTCTTTTAACATCCCTTGTTTCAAAGACAAGATATCATTCACTCTTCAGACTCACTGTAGTAATGATACACTAGAAATAAATTCTAGAAGTTAACAAAAATACAATTGATACAGTGTTTATATATATATATATATATATATATTTTTTTTTAAGAGAAAGGATCCAATGAGATGTGACTACTGGATTTTCAACTTCCCAATTCACGTTCCCATTGCAGATCCCAAATATAAATCACTACTCACTTGAATTTCTGGATGAGCCCATTTCAAATATGAAATCTAATAATCAATTCAAAAGTTATTATATTCTAGAAATTCTATTTCTGGTTTCCATCTGTAATGTGAGGAACATATCTGAAATAAATACACTGTCATTTTGCATATATCAGTCTTGTAGTTCATTATTTTAAAATAATTCTACACTCTGGATGAACAAAAATCATATACAGAGTGTCAGAATCTTCTATTCAGCGGAGAAGAAATAAAAAAGCAGATTCAAAAGTTTTTAATGGTAGAAAATCAAGACCCAGACTTGACATTCCCAATGATTGTCTTTCATATACACGGCTAATTAAGAATCTGTTTCCTCAGTTTTTAAGATCAAGTGACCATGATTAAATGTATATATATTTTTTAAAATAATTTTCATTGATTATGGGAAAATTGCAGATAAAATAGCTGCTGCTCAACCCCATCCTCAAGGTAACCAGGCTCTCAAACAACACATTCCTTCTGCCCCAGAAGAAGGAACTTCCAACCCCATTCAAAAGCTCTTAAGTGAACTTGCATGTAAATAGTAAAATTTCACACTAAATGACTCCAAGTTCTGCAATGAAAAGCCAACAGAAGGGTGAAAAAGAGAGGACTGTTAACACTTGAGTGTCATTTGCCATCTGGATGAACTTAACACATGATAAGATTTTAACACAAATTCAAAAATTCATTCACTAAAAGACAAAACCTAAATAAAATTCTATCACTACAACTACCTCCTCTAAGTTGTTAGGGACAAAAAAGGAAACATTTTCTTTAATGTACCAAATAAGGTAGGAAAAAAATCACTTATTTAAAAGGTCTGGAAATAGACAGTATATAAGTTTACACACATGTAAACAGTTTAGATCTTGTAAAAATGATCTAATGAGAAAGCTGTACAGGGAGAAAGATTAAAGAATATTTTTTTTTCTCCAGCATTTGGCTATGGCAGCATTAGGAAATACCAAAGTTACACTCCTATATATAAAGAAACTATCTGAGTCTTTTGCAACTATCCTCTCCAGTTACAAGAAATCATGCCACATACTATTTTATTCATAAACTTGATAAGATCCATCTTCAGTTATTTTGGGGGCATTTTTGCTCTCATTATTTCTCTTTTCAACACTTAACAGTTTTATTCTGGAAGTAACACTTTCACATTTAAATGTTGACACCTTACAGTGTAGCTTTTAAAATGTGAAAAAGTACCATTTAACCAAATTTTCATGTCATTTTAATCTAAAGGTGTCAGATGTTGGAGGCAGAACTTCTTCAAAGTTTAGGTTTTGCCATATGAAATACTAGAATTTTTCAGCATCTATAATGTGAAGGGACTTTTTTCCCTCCTTCCATTAAAAGAAAGAAAGAAAAAATTGTTTTTAGGACTGTTCAAGTAATGAATTATTCTCTCTCTACTCTGTAGCAATTCAGACAGCTTACAAGAAATGAGATGTCAGGAACTCTGTGTCTACTATATTGGAGCAAGTTAACCGGGAGACAGCTACAGAAAATAATATTACTGTTATTACTGCTGGAGATAGGAAGTAGGTACATTATTAAACAATAAACGATGAATTGATAATAATGTCTGCTTATAGAGGCATTAGTAATGATTTCAGAATACTAAGAGAATTCAGTGGGAAATAAAATTTAAAAATACATCGTTAGAGTCAAACTTTATCACTCTACATCCAATTTGGGGAAAAGGCAAATTCTAAATGAATCTTAACAGAAAGCAGGCATGTAACTATTTACTAGAAAATAAGTGTTCTTAATGCAGAGATACACACAAACATTTAAGGTAAGCGTAAATTCATATCACCAATCACAAATTATGATGTTTCTAGAGTTTTATACTTAATCAAGATTTGTGATCAAATTGCAGGTGAGGGGTAAAAAATTCATAATTTTCCCAGCTGTCAACAGATAGCATAACCAGTAGTTTTATGAACAAACTGCAGGACTTAACTGTAGAAAGCAAGATGCTTCCATGAAACATTCTTGAAATGCATAATCAATATCTCTTGACATCAAGAGTACATGGAACTACCCATTAAGAAGAAAAGTAGGGAAACTTCATAAAAGAAAAAAGGAAAGAATGGTTTTGTCACAAGATTTTATCCCAAGCAGAGAAATTTGGAAAATTTTAATCAGTAATGACTTTGAAGCAGACCTGTTGGGTTTTGAGAGGACTCACCAAGGTAAACCTCAGGCTTCTATGATCACAAAAGCAAGGGGAACGCCACTCGAGGGCGAAGAAGTACTGAAAACCAGTCATTGCTCACAGAAGCTCAGAAAGGACCACATCTTTAATGGATACTCTCAAATAACTGCTGGCAGTTTTGTTGTGCCCTTGTGTTGTTGTTTTACCCGGCTGGCAGCTCATCACCACACAGCTGCTTACTTACCCTCCAGGTGGCATGGGGAACAGAATTGGAAAGGTAAAATTGCAGAAATTCATGGGTTGAGATAAAGACAGCTTGCTAGGCAAAGCAAAAGCTGCATGTGCAAACAAAGAAAAACAAGGAAATCATTTGCTACTTCCCATTGGCAGGCAGATGTTCATCCACCTCCATGAAAGCAGGGCTCAATCATACTTAAAACTTTCTTGGGAAGACAAATGCCATCACTCCAAATGTGCCATACCCACCACTTACTCCTTTTTCCCAGCTTTTATTACTAACATGATGCTATATGCCACAGGACATCCCTTTGGACAGACTGGGTCAGCTGTGCTGGTTCTGTCTGCTCCCAGCTCCTTGTACAACCTCAGCTCCTCACTGGGAGGATGGTGCGAGGAGCTGAAACATCCTTGGCTCCGTGTAAGCACTGATCTGCAACAACTAAAAACAGTGGTATCACCAATATTTTTCATCAAAATTACAAAATACTGCATCGTAGGAGGCTCTAAAAAGAAAATAAGCTATATCTTTGCAGACATCATCTTTTAATTCTTTAGCAATAAGGTATAGACATTTATATTTATGATTCATTAGTTACTTCCATTATAAATTAAGGAGAGTTTTAAAATTAGGAATTTTTTTTTTTCCTCCCTGTGAAAATAAACATATCTGTCTTGGAAACGTGCAGAAACTCACATTTCCTTTCCAAAGAAACTTTAGTAAGGATGAAAAAATTTCTAATATAAGTATGTTGAAGAAAACATGTTTTGACAGAGATCTCGTGAATGTTTGTTTAGTTGCTTCATTTTCACTTTTTGCCTGCGTGATGAACACATTGTGAAGTCACAGTTAATTATAAATCAAAACCAGGTATATAAAGCCACCCTCTTCCAGTAACCTCAATATCAATTTCTGGTTAAGAAGTCTGTATGTACGTACAAACTGTCCCAAAAACATGACAGCTGCTTGACAGAGAGAATGGAAAGCTGATGATGCTGTATGTTCCTTATTTCTGTGGTCTCTGACTTCTGTGAACTTGAATAAGAGGTACAACACTTTCATATGATTGATATTAAATCTTCCTCCCTTATCAGCTTTTGACCATAAGTGTTGAATAATTAATTTATTACCAGCTTTTATTTGTAAAATCATCCATCAGGTGAAACAAATAAAATATACAGTATGTACACTAGTGCCTAGAATTATATATGAATGAAAATAAGATGCTCCTTCTTCAAGGTGATCTCCTTATTTAAATCCCCAGCTACTTTTTTTAGGTATAAGTGTCTTTTCTAGGCAGTTATTTGAAAACCAATCTTGATCAATAAAGTCAACTTTGGCAAATTCTGCATAAGCAGAATTTTAATATCAAAGGAGTCAGTGTATGTAACAAAAATCAAAACAATATATAAAAATGAAAGTTATTTAGCCTATCTTAAGTCTTTTTCTCCAAGTCCTTTCATTTGGTCTGGCCTGGTCAGTTTTCCCTGTGTCGACCTTGCTATTAATTGTGTTTCAACATAAGAAGCAGTCCATTAAAGCACTGTAGTCAATAGTACTCTAGCACAAGTTTTAAGTGCATTGTCTGATTATTTGCTGTCTCTGTTCAGCCGACTGGCTTCTGAAAATTCATCTCTAAGGGCTGTAACTGTTCCTTTTCCACTCTAAAAGGAGACAGAACTGCATAAAGCTGCCCAAGACATAGCTGAATCCTTCCAGTCTCAATTAAGAACAATAACCGCAGCAAAGTTGCATCACTGCAACATCTTTGTTAAAGCAGGGAAAATGAAGTACAAAGAAAGATTATGCCAAGAATAGACATCCTAGCTTCAGAAAAATCTAGATTGAAGGTAGAGCAAGTCCATGAACTGCTGTAATGTGTACAAACAAGTATAACAAATGAGAGTCTCAATCTGAATCAGCCTGCCACAATTAGAAACAACAGGGTACATTAGGAATGGATAGCTTTAACTCATACTATTTGTTCTATATTGTTGAGCATGAAGCCACTAAAGACATGACTGTGATTAAGGCATTTTCGAATAGTAATAAGAATTAAAAAAAATAGCACAAAGAAAGGTAGTATGTTGTACTGACAGTTAAGAAAAAAATCAAACAAAATTTTGCAGAAAAACAAAGTCTTTCATTTCATTTTGAGAGCGGATAACTGAAGAGAGAAATACAGCAAAAAGTTTTTATGTTAACTTCAGTACTTTAAAATGTACAACCAGAGTCTACTGAACACACTTTCAGAAGGATGTTAGAAGGTATGAGTTTCCTTGAGTTCACTCAGCTTGTGAAGCACTAGGTACTTATGACCATATTTCTGACCACTGCCAAAAGATAAAAACATTAATATTTTAACATCAGCAACATATGACCATTTTGTTTAACTTGGATAGATGATAAAACAACCTTCTAGTATCTATGTGAATTTTAAAAGATTGTGCCATTATCAGAAATCTGTCAGCATTTTCTGTTCAGTAAAAACATGAGAAATTGGAACTTGGTAGTATTTCAAAATGTTTCCAAATGAATTTTATTTTATAATTTTATTTTTCCATCAACTGCACTGTAATACACTTTACCTGGGGACCTGGGCAGGTACACGAACATTTAACACAAAACTGCTACTTATCAGAATAAAATTTCATACATCATTTGTACCTATAGTAACTTTAAGACCAAAAGTGTTTGGTCTAAACAGGTTTGTCACAGAAATATACATAGTATCTCTCACTGTTGTATTTTTAGACAGTCCTAAATGCCCGGAAAGGTGAAAGGTTCCTTGTGTCATCTATGAAAAATGGCAAAAAAAAAAAAAAAATCAACAACTTGACAGTTTCCTAAAGCCAACATCTTATATTTAAAGTAAATATCAGATCATTTTGTGTACATATAAATTAAGCAATTATTTAAATCTTCAAGCTCTCCTGCTTCATAGCCACCAACTTGCATTTTGGTTGTCAGGCAGAAAACATTCTTCCACATTGAAAACAATGATAATTACACAATTTATCCAACAACTGGATCACAATCACTTTACTTTTACTATGACAGGGCAACCATCATAATGTAATAGATGGCAGAAAGCTGACAAATATCCCAAAATCTATACTCAACACTACTGCCAGTCAGTTCTATCTGGACATACTCCTTAGAGGTGCAGGAAGCTACTTTAACATCCATTCATGTAAGAGAGTTGAATAAAAATTCAATTCTGAGGCCTTGAAAACTCTGTACAGGGTTTGCAGTCTGCTGCTAGCAGTGAAAATGCTACATTGCTGAGTCATGTGACTACATACTGTCAAATCAAAGTATCTTCTAGACATATTGCATCTGCCACCAAATCATAGACTTTCCACTGACACCAGATAAAACTTTCTATATTTCTCCTTCAAATTATTATTAATGATGATCATATGCCACAGAATATTTTAAACGTATCCAGATCCCTGTTCACTTCATCATGTTATTCCAAAGATAGGCTGCCTCTGCTGAATTCTGCTGTTTGCTCTTATATCTGGGAAACAGTGCAAATAACAGTTTCACTAAAAACAGACGCCAAAGCTTACCACAGAATTGAGCAAATAATAAATTTGAGTTTGAGTGCCCTGTGTTATTTCACAGATATAACCAGTCATACTGGTTTTAACACTTGCACTCTGAGATGACAACTTCATCCTCTGTTTAGGCATGACTAAGATATGTAATTTTAAAACTTACTCTTTGAATAATTGTCTTTTAAAGCTGCTTAGCCCTACAGACCAGGTAAAGTAGGTAGGTTGTGCATTGCTGGAAGTGCTGGGAGACACTCTTCAACTTCAGCATCCTCCCCAGTGACAGTATAGCTCTGCACAAATCCAAATAAAAAACACACTTTTGAGGGACTAATTATCCTGTCAGTAAGAGGGAGAAAATTTTAAATGTTGATATAGCTAGAGGCTCTAAGAGAGGGCTGTAGAGATACGAACACTGGATTTTGCTGCTTATTTCAGGATGAAAATCCAGCACTCGCGCAAATAAAATTTCAAAATTATTGTGAAGCTTACGGAGAGCATATTTAGTTAAAGGATGTTATTGCTACTGTACAGGTAAGCAACAGGTGATATTTCTTCAGGATTTAGGATTTCTTTAGGAGCTTTAGTATTTAAAATGTCTAATGTAGAATTAAACTAAAGCTGTTTAACTGCTACCTGTAATGCACTTAGAAATACGAGAAGATTTAGTTTTCACTAAAGTTTATTTTTATGAATAATAATGAATGACTACTTGTTGCAATCTACTGATTCAGAAGTGGATGTAGAGAACATTTTACCTTCCCTGTTAATGTAATGGGCTTCAGATAAGACTAATGATACACGTAAGCTGCAATGCTGACATTTCCATCCACTGAATGCCATATCTACCGTACCGATAGAACGTATCTATCATTCTGCAAAGCTTTGTTTTCCATGCTTCAGTTCCTGTCTGCTTCTGTAAGTACACCATAGCTGCTTTCATAGGCTTCATACTAGGAATTGTATTCATCAAATATCCTAAGTCTCAAAATTACAATAAGAACGGATTCTACTGAACTGTACACTTTTACCAGGATTGGCAAAAAACAGCTATACATCCACTGAGTCAGACACTCCCTCACTAAATTCAAAGTTTTCCAGAATTTCTGTAAGATTACCGGGTTTCTGTTTCATGACTTAAAATGTAGTTTTATCAGTAAAAAGTGTGTTTATTTGCAGCAAAGTAGTCTTTTGGAAAAAGAAATAAAAGTTAAACTCTCCTATGTGGGTTTATTTTCATCCCTTTAGGGGCCTGCTAATAACTGATCTTCCAGTTTGTCAGCAAAACTGGATCCACCCAAACACTGGACAGTAAACTTTAGCCTTTAGCCCAAGGGCTCCAATATAAAGGATGTGCAAAATGAAAGCCTTTTGTAAGGATAATTGAGATGTTCAAAGATCAAAGATCAGCAACCTGATCTAGTGTAAGGTGTTCCAGCCCTTGACAGGGATGATCTTTTAGACCCCTTCCAACCAAAACTAGTCTATGATACCTCAGTTTAGTGTTTTAGAAGCAAAAAAAAAAAAAAAAAAATAGTTTGCAAAATTCTTTCTAATAGGAATTATACTTTTTTCTGCTTGAACAATTTTCTAGTTCTAGCTTCCCCAGGAATTGCAAAAAAAAAAAAAAAAAAAAATCTTCCTCTGCAAATCTACAGTAACCTGGGTAATTTTTGTAGCATCTTCCAAGTTATGTTTCTGTGGAGTCTACCCATTCTAATCATACATGAAATCCTAAGAGGCACAAATCCAAACAAGCTGTGGGTGTCTTTATCATTCACCAAGTGTAGGCAGATGGGCACAGATATGTTCATGATATGGATGTCTCTGATTGGCTGACATTTGGTAAATGCCTATGGGTAGGATGGTTTTAGTATTAATCATCTGTGACATGGTTTAAAAGGGTTTTATACGAATCAGTATACTTTGATGTGTAAAGATCTGGACCTTTGTTTTTCAGACAGTTCTTTCCAGATGAATAAATTGCCAACATTTAGTTCTAAAAAAAAATGTCTAGATTACCTTTTTTAGTCACAAAAACAAATGAACTTATATGTAGCAATACTGTGAAGATGTGTCATTTTGCTATAGATAGAAAGCTATAGCTATATCTGCTTAAGAGTACTACATTGTAGAGCATAACAAAACCTTAAGCATCTCCTGCATGCTTGCATTAAGCTTCTTAGATTTCAGCAAATATTTAAATCGTTCTTCCAGAACACCAATGCATTTCTAGAAGCCTCAACAGATATCAGCTTTATCTGATCAGTAAATGACTTTCAGTGGTAACTCCACTGTCACCATCTTTAACATTAAAATCATCTCTACTCCGAAATTAGTTCTGTTACATCCTTCTGCTTTCATTGGTTCTGCATGCTTGCATAGCTATCAAAAATGATGATCCACAAAGCTGACTGCTGTTACTCATAAAGTTACTGTAAACTAATGTAGGAAGCATTATCTTATTAAAAAATAAAAAGTTATTAGGAATTTAAATTTCAAGAGGAAGGGGTCACCTTTCAGAAATCTTTCAACAGAAATTCTCATTCCTCGCAACAATCAAGGAACAAATTCAGTGTTTCCACATCCTCTGAGGGGGCTCCTGCATAACTAGTCACCTTGTGGGATCTACTACCTTTTCAACATTTTGAAAATTTGTATCCTGATAAAGAATTGTAAAAGCAGCACTATGTTTTATCAGAATGGAAACCACTTTCCATGGAAACCTTGCATGTTTATGGAAATTTTGAACTACTATGGCAAATTAAATAACATTATGCGAATTTCTGCTAATGTGTTATTCTACAGTAATACAGACACAATTTTCTTAAGTAGTCATTCAAAGAAGTAAAACATATATTCATATATAATTTATTCAACTGTCTGAAGAAAGCCTAGTGGTAGCATAATTTTCTATAAATATTTTACTCATTGAAACAGCTAATTTATAAATAACAAACTTGACTTCTTAATATTTTATTCAATGCAAAATACCAAAATTCACTGCATAACTCGTATGCAATAATTCATATACCTGTAATTGCTTGTCACTACTCAAGGATTCAAAAGAATATGTTTTTTTTTGTGCTGATATTAAATCAGTAATGGATGAATATATCAGAAGTTTGGTTGGTTGTTTTTTTTTTCCTGTTTTCTGCAATTCATTGCTTGTGTTTACCTTTGTTGTCAGTTCTTACAGAGAACTTTGTTAGATAAGTAGTGTATGGGAACTGTTGAGTCACAGACTGAACCACTGATGGAGCACCTGGGGAAAAGACCTGGTCAGCCCTGAGGGCACAGGTGAAGGCAATTCACCTGTGTGACCGGAAGGGGTGGAGCCTGGCTGCTCCTCTCTTAGACCTTATTTTAGGGCTGACTGCCATTGGGGAAGAATCTCTTTTTGGAGATCCCTTCTTGTTTTCCCCTGTGAACCTAGAATCTTCTGACACAGGTGAGCAATCTTCCTCCCTTCCTTTATAGCACCTTTCTATCGTGCTGGTCCTTCCATCATCATTTGTTGTAACACCTTTCCCATTGTGTTGATCTGTCCAATTGCTACAAGTAGTAAGTCACGATTCCATAGTAAAAAAAAAAAATTTCAGCATCCTTGCCTAGAAGTTTGCCCTGATAGAACAGAAACTTGGTATGTAAAAAATAGAAAAAGCTTAGTAAATTGAAAAACATATATTAACTCAAATTACAAGTAACAAAGCCTACAAAATAATAAAGGAAATTGAAGAGATCAAGGAAAAAAACATCATATTTGGGTTTGGACATCAAGAGTTTGAAGCATAACATGAACGTGGAAGTAATATAAGCTTACACCAGAATGAGAATAAAATCGTCAACAATTACATAAGAGAAAATGCTATGCTTAAATACTTTCTGTATTTCAATATAGGTATAGCATATCCTCAATCCACATGCTTGTGAAGTATTTTCTATTGAAGATGAATATAAAATTTATTATATAGATATACATTAGAAACCAAATGCTGAATACCTCCAACAGTTCTAAATATGTAGCTGAGGATATCCGTTGATGTTAGATTTTTTTTTAATAAACCTTGAGAAAATATTGAAACACTGTAGGAGTGTTAATACTGTACAACTGTTTACAACAGGAAAGTAAAATAATCTGAAGAATCATAGAATCAATATGGTTGGAAAAGACCAGTAAGATCCCCTAGTCCAGCCATCCACCAATACTGCCCATTAAAGCTTATCCTTAAGTACAACATCTACTCTTCAACACTTTCAGGGTGGTGACCACCACTTTCCTGGGCAACATGTTCCAATGATGCACTACTCTTCCTAAGAAGAAAGTCTTCCTAATATTCAGTCTGAATCTCCCCTAGCACACCTTGAGGCCATTCCCTCTTGTCCTATTGCTAGAGAAGAGGCTAACCTCCATGTCAATACATTCTCAGGTAATTTAGAAAGCAATAAGGTCTCCCTTGAGCCACCTCCTCTCTATACTGAACAATTGCAATTCCCTCTGCCACTCCTCCTAAAACTTGTGCTCCAGCCCCCTCGCAGCTTCACTGCCTTTGTCCAGACACATTCCAGGACCTCCATATCTTTCTTGTAATTCAGGGCTCAAAACTGAACACGGTACTCAAAATGTGGTATCACCAGAGCTGAGTACAGGGGAATGATCACCTCTCTAGTCCTTCTAGCAATACTATTTCCGGTGCAATTCCCAATACTGTTGTCCTTCTTAGCCACCTGGGCACAATGCTGGCTCACATTCAGCTGAGCATTGACCAAACCCCCAGATCCATCTCTTCCACACACCTTTCCAGCCACTCTGACCCAAGCCTGTAGCAATAAGTGAGGTGGTTGTGACCAAAGTGCAGGACCTGACGGTTGGTCTTGTTGAACTCCATCCCACTGGCCTCAGCCCATTAATCCAACCCCTCCACATCCCTCTTTAGGGCCTTCTAACCTTCAGGCAGATCTACACTTCCCCCCTAACATGGAGTCATCTTCAGACTTCCTCAGGACGCACTCAATTCCCTCATCCACATCATCAATAAGGATATTAAACAGGATGGGCCCAGTACCAACCCCTGAGGAACACTACTTATAACCAGTTGCTAGCTAAATTTAACTCCATTTACCACCACTCTCTGGCTGGTTCTGGCTGGTCCCATCCATCCAGCCAGTTTTTGACCCAGTAAAGAATGTATTTGTCCAGGCCATGGGCTGCCATCACTGGGAGATGACTGAGAGAAGATAGCGTAAAAGTCTTCACTGAAGTCTAGGTAGACTATATCAACAGCCTTTCCCACATCCACTAAGTGGGTCACCTGGTCACAGAAGAAGACAAGGTTGGTCAGGCAGGACTTGCCTTTCATGAACCCATGCTAGCTGGCCTGATTCCCCCTTGTTGTCCTGTGCATGCCATGTAATTACACTCAAACTGATTTGAATCAGAATGGGCCAATGTCTCTCTCCAATTTATGTATGTATACCCGACATGAGATTAAGAAACAACAGTTCAAATGTTGGTCTGACCAGTTCATTACAAATCTAAATCAGGGAGATGGGGGAGGACAGTCACTATTACAAATTAGGGTGATAGGGAAGGGAAGAAGGGCAATAGAAAAGATAGGGAATAGAAGCAAGGAGTCTTTGTAGGAAGCAAGAGGGAGATAGTCAGCACCACAGGTCCAGCATGGTTACTAGTTCAGTCATTTATCTTCAGTAGTGATGGGTTGTCAGGCATTGTTGTTCCACTGACAACGATGGTGACCACAGAGACAACAGATTTCCAATGGCAGTACAAATTTATTTATAAGTCCAAAGTGGTTGAATCAGCTCCTTTTGGAGTGACAGCTTCTGGCTTTTGGATCTCAGTAGGAACTCCTTTTGTTCCCATCTTCCAGGCCTTGCCAGCAGATAAGAGGGATCACGGAGGCACCAACTTGTATCTTGCCTTCACAGGATACAATGGTATCATCCTCAATCTCCCATAGCAAACAGGAGTTATTTGGTCACAGGACAGATGTTCCACCAGTAAACAGTCCTGAGCACTCCCTTCCAAAGGCAAACAGCTGCAAATAAATGCTTTCAAATGTGAAATTGTCCAGACAGTTATGCTGATTGCCACACAGCAACACCCATCTCTCATCTCCTTGGTAAGTGAGTGTAATCACAAGAAATGCCTCAGGAAGGAAGCTTTCAGCCAGAAAACAAAGAGGGATGCATACAGCCGATCAGTTTTCAGAAGAAAACAGTTCCAGTAAAGTAACTTTTTCTGAATATCAAAGGAAGTAATCAGAATTAACTTTTTAAAGCTAACAGATACGAATTTGATGTAGCACCACCTAATATTCCAAAATTGATAGCATATGTGATAAACAGATTACAAGCCACCTAATAAATTCAGTTGTACTTTCCAGTAAAGAATGATGTGAGAAATTCTACTCAGATTTTGCCGAGACTGATACTACACTTCTATTTAACATTTTCACTGATATCTTAGACATTCTTACTGCTAAGCTTTGCCTGGGACACAAAGATAACTGTGTTTCACCTTATCTGGCATCTTACTTCTTTGATATCTTGAATATATTCAAGAATCTGTGTTCAACTATTTGTAAGCTCCATGAGCTTTTCAAGACTAGTGAAGATCACAAAAGTGGTTTTTTGTTCACTACTGACAAAAAGTCTTTGAAAGAAAGTATCGTAGCCATTAAAGTTTCCACACAATAACATGTGTTTTGAAAGCAGTTCTTACCAACTGATAAATAGTCTTTATCCTTTTATTTTGTGAAATACATTTTAACTGCTCCAGATACATCTTTATATAGGTGCCCTTGACCCTTCCATTTATAATCATAACACTGGATTCAGACTACCTGTTCTGGGAAATTAAACCCTAGACACATAAGAAACTGAAAGTGGGGTTCCCAAGCCTTCTACCAGCATTGTCTCTTTGGTAAACTAATTCTGTAAAAAGTTCACTTTAACCTAAATGCAGAAAAAAAGAAATATGCTGCCAGCTATTTGAAAAATAAAACTGCTCTGCATTCAAGTAGAATCTTAATACTACTAATTCCCTATTCACATTATTTTTGCACACTAATGAATAAGCACTTAATTCAGTTTAAACTCCGCTGTGCTTGGTGCTATATGCACATCATGAAGAAAGGTTCCTGCCTGAAGGGATGCATGGTTAGTGACTTTCACCCAGCAAAGATCTGTTCAGAATGTTAGTTCTGTTAGTTGTGAGAAGGGTGACAAAAATGTACTAGCCTAAGTAATTTGTCTAGTCATTGTGTTGGGGAAGGGATACTAGCATTATCAGTGGAACTGCTCACAGACTATTTAATTATTGGCGCATCTTTTATTGATTAAGGTCATATACATAGCACTTGCCTTTTACACAGCACAATTTATGCATTTTTCTAATGGTGTGGAATCAGACAGGAGCTGCTGGGTGACAAGTTTCTTTTCAAATGGTCAGTCTTGCCCCCTCAGCTGTATGGTCAATTGTGAACCATCGACTTGTGATATTTCAGCATTACATCTCCTATTTGCCTCTAATGGCTGTAGTCAGCACCTTGTCTGCTGACAGCAAGAGGTAAGACAGGCTCCACTCCTTCCCCAGCCTGCCAGCTCTGCTAGCACAGCCTGGAGTCAGGTGGCTGCGGCAGGCCTCAGTGCTGGGCCAATGGCACAGGATACACGGGGCAAGGCAAGACCTCTCTTCAAATTTGCATGCATAGAGCAATGGGGAAAGTCACAGCCATCTATGCTCCTGTGATTTGCTGTGTCAGTTTAGGTGCTTTTTAGAAGTGATGGGAAGTTTTTAAAACATTTTGTAAAAACCTGTATTTGTTATCCTCAAAAGCAGACATTGGAAATTGTTTGACTTCTTCACCTTAACATTGAAATATCATTAAATTTCTCATGCGAGAACACTGACACATTTTTATGTAATTGACAACATTTCCATCCACTGCAGCATTTTCTAACAGAAAAAGAAATGCCCGTGTATGATGCATGAATAGCAAAGATGCAATCTGAAATATTTAGTGTTCGGACCAACATTCCTGCATGTTAAAAGTGACTCAGTACCTGAATTTTTCACCTGCATTCAGAACAAAAAAAAAAAAGTGTTCACTAGAAACCATCTTATGTAGGTGATTTTCTGAAATGAAACAGGCAATTTTCTTCACACAGTGCTGATAATTTAATACTGGAATCCTTTGTCCCGATGCTCAGTCTTTAATAATTACACACAGATAAACCGTTGTTTATGCATATAACCCTAGTACACAGGCATTAATCTTGACTATAAAGTAGAAGGTAAACTAAAAATTATAAAACAGAACTGTCTGCTTCTTCCCATAAGTTTTGCTGTATCAAGCAGTTGTATGTAAAGCAAGTAACATCTATTTGGGGTTGTTACTGTAAAAAGTAAATTGCAGTTCTGGAATATCTTAGTAAAGCAATTTCAGTTTTGAAGTGTAATTTGTGGATTTATGACAGTGAAATGCCAAACCATGTGTCTGTATTATGTTAAGATACATTTGTCAATCAGCTCTATCTTCATGAAAGGTCCAAAATAACATTATCACTAAACTGTTCTATAAAAGTGAGCAAGTATCTACAAATATGTACAGGAATCTTGGAGAGTTGTTTTATATCAGTGCCTGCTATCATCTGGAGGTAGAAGACAGCCAAACAAGGGAAAGACTCCAAACTTTCTTTTGCCATTTCATCAGTCTAGGAAACCTGTGATATTTTTGATTAGCAATTATTCAAAGAGAAATTACTGAAGTGCTACTTAAAATAAGCTGTCAACAGGAAAAGGATAGATATACTTGGCATGCTCATGAAATAGGGTTAAGACTTGAAATGAGCAGTACAATTCAGCATTCAGATTACTAAGCAAGCAAAGCTCAGAAAATGTGGAATAGCAAGAAAAGGAACAAAACAGCTTTAAAAAAATATCAGACTGAGTTACTCTATGATTTTTGTTGATGGTACCTACTGAATTAAAGGTAATTTTAAACTTCTGTGATCCTACACAAGAAAGATGGAAAAATAGATACTGCACTTTTCCTGTTAGGGTATGATATAGTTTTGCAGTGATACAATTAAAAACACAGTTACAGCACACCATGCTATTTATACTGTACTATATAACTGGGTATAATACATGCATATGACCTTGAACATTCTTGAATAGGTGTAAGAAAGCCTAGCTTCACTGGAGGACTCAGGTTAATTTATTGTAATGTAATCTAAGTAATAAACTCTCTTGAAAAGGGACAACATTTGTAAAATATCATCAATGCTTTTATAGCAAAAAAGTGAACGTTTCCACATCTTATTTTCACCACCATTTTTATTGTAAATGTTACATTTTCAATAAAACATAGCATGTTACCTGCTACTGTAACAGTTTTTCTCTCTTTATGCTGTTTCAGTTATTATCATTGCCATCCCACTCTCATTGCAATTAACACTGTAAGGACTCCAAGGCATAGAATTCAATTTATCAGTCCTAATCTTTAGTCTTACATATTAGAACAGATATGCAATCTCTTACATTCACTTCACAGTACCCTGGCTTGTGTAATTTCATGTGAATACAAATGTTGATAAAAAAATCAGCAATTACCATTGCCAGTACCTGTTTTGATCTAGCTGGTTCAGGCTGCAAAAATCTATACAATTTATTGACCTTTGTGATATTCCTTGATATCTTATTGGGTTTGGGGAACCTAACATTGGACTACATAGTGAGTCTACACTACTGTTAATTTCTTAGACTAGGCAAAATAACTTCTATCATGTATATCAGCTATTAAATAATATTTGTTGACTCTTGATCTTTGTAATTTACAAGGATTAAAAAGTTACTTATAACTTGGCATAAACATACTTTTTGGTAATGCAGTATTTAACATCACACGGTTACAAACATAGTGAATGAAACTGAATTCCAACAAACTCTTATTCCCAGTGACTTGAATAGACAAAAACCCACTATTGGGCACACAACATGCTCTGCGTCAACTGAGTATGTACTTCACCTGATACAGTAAATGGATTATTTACTAACATTAGTATTTATAAAATTGAGATTTGATGTAATTAATGTCAGTATTTTATGTTCTCCATAACAGCAAACTAAAAGGTGGTTTGGTATAAAACAGTTCATTGCTCATTATATTTTCTGATTAATGCAAATACTTAACACTATATCTTAAGTCAGGGAATATATTTACTACAACTAGAAGAAATGATTAATAGTCATAGAAAAGTAACTAGCCTGCATATGAACCCCACTTTTAAAATTTATTGAGATAGCCCTTCAAGCACAAAAGCATCCCAAGATTAGCTTCAGTTTAGATTAGCAGCAATACTCCCTAGGAGGAGACAGCAATGTGGATTTCGCATCAGGTAATGATGAGGCCATTAGATTTAAATGATTTGTCTACAGTATCCATCCCATTCTGCCACTGAAAAAAATCAACGCTTCTCTTCATTTCTAAACTTGTATCAGTATCTATGCATCCTTTCCTTCTTTGATATTCAAACTTGTACTATATACTTAGAAAGTTCCCTGATCACATAGTCCTTAATTACTTTATACTGATTAATTTTATTATTTCTTATTTCTGGAGCTATTAGTTGTCTTGTAATCATTGTTTTATGAGGTCCACCAAAGTTGGAATACTTTTTTCTGATTTTCATGGATATTTTCTATGTTCAAGAACTTCTAATAAGATCTTCCACACTTTGATTCAAGCAGAAGCAGATTCTAGACATTTAACAGCAGGCTCTTGCATACAAGATTTATTACCTTTCTGTTTAATAGTTTATAACTAGAAGCATAATTGATGAATACTCTAAGTACATGCTGTATTTGTTGACAGCTGCAGAAATGTGATAGACCATCCACAGATGCAGTTTAAGAAAAGTCTTAAGTCTAGCATGAATGTATGCATACAGGTGGACAAATGAATAAGAAATTCAGGATAATGTGCTAAATTTCATGAAAGCAATTTACAGACATAACTTCAATCAGGAGTAATTCCTGTAATCAGGAATGTAGATGCATTGCTGAATTCAATGTAGACAACCCAAATAAAATTGATAATATTGTCTGGCACTTCTTAGCAAAGTAAATTATTCATGTTGGTTGTAGTTTTGGCAAGCTTGCATGACTCAGGATGGTTTTTTTTTTTTCCTAAGGCAGCTAGTCCATTTGTCATAATGAAATGTGTTCTTTCACCAAGCTAGAGTATCTAGAGAGCCTAGTACTTCACTTTGAAATATCATAGAAAATATCCTAATTTGAGGACAGCCCTGTGTCACTGTTATCATTTATTACCAAGTGTTATAGAACATGATGGACTCAAATTTGAATTGTGCAGACCCTGACAAGTTTGTCTGTTTTAATGGAGACTAAAAAGGTCTTCATAAGTAACCATTAAAAAATGAAGTTTTAATGTTTGAAAGAACTACAAGATTTCAGAACAGTAATAACTTAAACCAGAAAAGTCACTAGTTCAGTATTTGGATGCAATAAATAATGCATGAGCCACAGGAGCAAATATTGAATAAACATACCATGCTATGCATCTCCCCCTTGTGGAAAGCAACTTGCCACAAAGTAAAAACCAGCTACTAAATGAATTGTGAAGTCAACAGCTCTTTGTACATAAATCCTTCCCAGAGATGGCTTGAAGGCTGAGTCTCTAAAGGTCTAGTACCCCTGGATGGATCCACATACTTGGATGTTAGCTTCTGCTGAGAATCTACCTGCCCAAAACACTGACTACTGAAATAAACAGCATATGCTTTACAGTTCTATTCTCCACTCCAGTTCTGTTTTACAGAAACAGTACTGAAGAACAATTCTTTGTCTGCCTCACATTTGCAAAATGTTCCTTCTTTCATTAGCCCTAGAATTCATACAGAAAAACTGCCGTCAATGACTACACAGAAACAGTTGACCTGAGAACTACTCCTCTCAGAAAAAGGTTGGAGAACTCAAGTCATAAATGTACTAATTAAAGAGATAAGCACATTTCAGTAGGCAAATCCATGGATTAAATAGATAGAATTTCAGAATTCAGCAGGTGTGAAGTAACACTCCTGAAGTATGCTGGATAGGAAGTACTATTGAAAAGTCAATAACTTATTATGGCTTTTATTTGCTTTTCTATAACACCCCTCAGACAAACTATTGCTCCATTCCATTGTAGAATCTCCCTAGTTGAGTCTTAACATCCCAGGTCATAATTAAATAGGCTTTTGTTTTGGTTAGACTTGGGTTGTCTGTAGATAAAAAACAAAAAAAACCATTCCAATCAGCTGCTCCTAATCTTAACTCAATTTCCATTTTTCTTTGAAGTCAAAACAAATCTAAGTGTTAGTATTATTAAATCTAAAACACAAATGGGAGAGATTTTGACAAAGTCACACCATCAGAAACAGAACCCAAATCCCCAGTACCTGAGCCCATTTAATCTGTATTGCACGGGCAATTACTATAACATCTATAAGAAAATTTTCATTACAAGTTTCTTTTAGTCTTCAAGGAGAATTGCAGGCTATTTTCAAAGGCTAAATCTTTCTCCCATCTTACTTCATAGAAGAGATAAGCTGGGCTGGAAAGTAGATTAACCAGATAAGTACAAGACCATGACAATGAACTTCACTTCTGGAGGCAGTGTACATGAATACATATAAACTTATTAACCACCATGAGAACATTAAAGAAGGAAATCCTTTGTTTCCAAAGGACATGCAAACCAGCAAGTGGGATAGAAGAATGTTAGTAAAGCAGAATCCCAAAGACAAACAATATTGCAGCAGTCAACAGCAGAACCACTATCTGAACTGCCTAGGATACATACACAAATACATTAGGAAGAATAAGATAACTAAAGTGTCTAATAAAACCTCATGGTTTGGCTTTAAGGTTATCAGAGAAACAGGCAGAAAAGTGTAGCATGAGTAATCTTTGATCATTAAAATCCCACTTAAGCAACTCCGGACTAGTCTGCTGCACAGAGAACTTCACCAGCTGGTACCTCTAGAAACAAAGAGCTCATCGTTTTTCTGACTGCTCTCAGAAAAAAAAAAAAAATACCCTTTCAGAAACATGCTTTTAGGCTTCTGGCTCCCTTTCATAAAGGAGGCTTTACAGTCTCTCAAAGTCTTTAAAAACTCTCAATTTATGCAGAAGAGTATTTTGAAATATTCTTTAAAAATCTTTTCAAAAAATTGTAAAGCATACCCACTAATCACATAGTCTAAAAACAGATACAGCCAGTTATAAACCAAAGTGTTTTAAACCCTGTATGGAAAGTAAACTTTAAAGACTATTTCTTCGTATTTTTCTGTCTCTAAATCTGTGCATAGACAATAGCAAACACTTGAATAGATTTAGTTATCTATCATAGATATTTTAATGACATTTATTTCTTCCCTTCCTTTATAATGAATTGCCTGAACAATATCAGACAGACTAAATTACAAAAGGTCAAAAGTAATCCTATTTTACTATTTTCTACCACTTTTGTATCATAATATGCAGAGAAGATTTTATTGAATATTAAAGCTATTTTATCTCTTGCTGACAGACTGAAACATTCAGGAGGACTTTCATTTGTACAGAAAACTCTTTCTAAAAATCAGTGACTATATGATATCTTCTTGGATCATCTATTTTAAACCTTCAAAGGCAAAAAAACAGAAGTTTTTCCTATATTACTTTTTCCAGGAAACGATTTTATTAGTCTAAATCATCATTTCTTTCAGTGAGTGTAAAGATATATAACAGCTGACCAACAGTTATTTTATGATTTGCCATTTAAACAAATAGGTGTTATTCTGTTTCTACAATGTGCACATACTCTGATAAGCTGCATACTAAAACATAGGAGGCTTGATTTAAATTCTTTTTGCAAAGCTGCAATAAGAAATGTTAGTAAATCTTAATATTTTGAAATTGCAACAGCAGATTAAAAAAATGCAGGCACTGAAACAACTGCTTTTAGCTATAGAACTTGAACTACATCCTCTTTCATTCCTTTCTGTACCACTGCCACATGAGCAATCTGTGGATTAATTGGAAATAGACTTTCCAGGCAAGTCTAGAGTGATAAAACCACTAAGGCTGGAAAAGACCAGTAATATTTAGTCCAACCATCAACCCATCACTACCATGCTCCTCACCACCACATCTATGCGTTTCTTGCACACCTCCAGGGATGGTGACTCCTCCACTTCCCTGGGAAGCCTGTGCCAATACCTCACTGCTTTTCCTGAGAAGAAACTTTTCCTAATATCTAAACCAAGCCCACAGATTTAAGAATTCAGAGATATTAAGGAAACGTAAAGTCTTAAGTTGGCTTAAGAACACAGAGCACTCAAGCAGCCACTCACCTTCACCACAGAAAAGACTTAAGACAGATCTGAAACATCACCCAGAGGAGAACCAAGGCTCACAGGTAGAGCAGACCCCAGACACATAGGTAGGGCTGTGATTTAAGGCTCCAGGTAAAGCTGAACAAAACCATTAACAGCCTGCCAGTGCCTTCTGGGCCCTAACACTGAGTAAGCTCTCATCAAGGAGTATGCATCATTCTAAAGAAGGAAAACAAACTCTTTAGAACAAAAGCTCAGGGAAGAAACTGTTTACAGCTCACATGAAATGTGACTACATCCCAGACTTCAGCTAAAATTTGTAATAAAAATAAGAATATGACTCCAGAAAGTATCACTTTCACATTTTCTCCTTTATAAGTAATATTCTTATGATTCAACCAACAATTCAGGTTCATAACACATGCAAAAAAATATAATGGAGTTTCTCTACAGCACATTGTCTAGTTTTCACAAATTTCAGTTTGTTACAATTGGAAAAATTAACAAGGTGGAAAGGCAGTACAGGAGTAGAACAGCAAAAAGACTAGCACAGATGGGATTGTATTTTAAAGGAAAAGTAAAGGTCCTCACCTACCTCCAAAGATCTAGGCTTGCATGAAAGACTCCACAAAGGAGGGATCTCCCAGAAGAAATTCTTCCCCAAGCAGCAGTCAGCCTTTAAATTAGGTCTAAGAGAAGCGCAGCCAGGCTCCACCCCTTCCACCCACGCAGCTGAATTGCCTTCACCTGTGCTCCCAGGGCTGACAGGGCTGTCCTTTCACCAGGTGCTCAATCAGTGGTTCAGGTTGTGACTCAACAGTTACCATACACAATTGAAAGGATTTGATAAAGAATTATTAATTTAATCTTATTTTAAGTGAAAATACTACTGCAAAAATTCTGAGAGGTGCCAAGGCATTCCTTACTCAAGGACAGCTATTTTGGTGTAGAAGTTGAATGAAGTCAATTATCATCTCCTGAGCATATCGTAAGTTAGAGAAATTGCTTGATTGAAGGGCTAGGGGGAGTTTTAGGGCAGTTTTGAAGTCCTGGGAGGCTATCATGAATAGAAAATCCCTTAGGATTTCTCCAGTTTACAAGCTAGGCTATAATCACAGAGGAGAAAGCATATTAGGCCATGTCTCATTGCCCAGAACCACAGGTAACAACCTCTTGTGCTACTATTAGATTGTTGAAGGACTAATTTTATTTTCAGTGAAATTGCTGGCTACAAAAATTTAAAATAATATATATATATTTATGTGCTAACTACCAATCAAAGTTTCAGGTTTCCTGAGCTGTTTTTATTTTATATTTAAATTGCTCATACCTTCCTCTCATGATGTCAGTGGTATGAAATACTACTTTTTTTATGTTCAGAAGGAACCTTGTAGAGAAGATTCATTATGCTTTTTCCCCATTTTGTCCTGTCAGTCTTGCCTAGGAAATCCTAAACTATATTCCTGTTCAGCTGTAATTTATTACGTGGTATTGGAAATCTTTAATCATAATCACCAGTACTGCAAGTATCTCTGCAGTAAAGTATTGTAAGTCCACAGAGAGATGCAACACTGCCCTCCTAAAATACAATATTTTAAGACCCTACAAGGTTCTTCATGAGGGTCTGAACCCCCAGTAGTTATCATCAGGGGAAGACTGGGGGTTTTCTGTGGCATTCCCACTTCAGGAAGACTCTCAGATGCAAGCCACAGCTTTCAGTTCTCCCACTCATTTCTGAAGAGCAGCATTTCTTTTCCATGGTATCTCTCGAAGTGTCAGCTTTACAGTTGTCTAAGGTTGTGAGCTGCTGTACACGCTGTAACATTACACCAGTAATCACCTCTATTCAAGAAGCAAAACAAACAAAAATAAACAAAAAATCCCAACCCTCTATGGAGCATCTGGCCTGGGTCAGTTTACAGATGAGCCAGCTCTTACAGAAGTAAATGATGAATCTTTGGCAGAAATGCTAAAATAGTAAGATGGTTTGGGTTGGAAGAAATCTTAAAAAATCCTTTAGTTTGAACGCTTTTACCATGGATCAGGCTGCCCAGCACCCCATCCAACCTGGCCTTGAACTGCTCTCAGAATGAAGCATCCACAACTTCTCCAGGCAATCTGTCCCACTGCCTCACCAGCCTCATAGTAAGGAATTTCTTCCTAATATCTAATCTCGATCTCCACTCTTCTAGTCTAATGCTATTAGTCCTTGTCCTCTTACTACAGTCCCTGATAAAGAGCCCATCTCCACCTTTCTTATATGCCCCCTTTAGGTACTAGAAGGCTGAGGTTTCCCCAAAGCCTTCTCTTCCCCAGGCTGAACAACCCCAACTTTCCCAGGCTTTTTTTTATAAGAGAGATGTTCCAGCCCACTGAACATCCTCATGACTCTCATTTGGACTCAATCCAACAGGTCCATATTCCTCTCAGACTGGGAGCCCCAGAACTGAATGCAGTACTTCTAAGTGGGGTCCCGCTAAAGAGTGAGAGAATCACTTCCTTCAACCTGCTGGTCATGCTTCTTTTGATGCAGCCCAGGATACAGGTCACTGATAATATTCTGTAAAGATCAGAGTTATGAAAAAGCAACAAATCATTAAGAAGGGGCTAGAGAGTTTCCAGCGTAGATACTTCCTCCAGATAACAACAGAGAAGTGGGTGAATCATATAAAGAGTCTGGAGCAAACATTATTATCCACAGCTGCAGAAATAGCATCATTAAGATAGTAGAGTTACACTGCAAGATAATGGACTTGCATGTGTTCAAGAATGTCAGTAAATAATTTGTTTAAACAAGCACTGCATCCACTATCCCTCTTTTCGCAATTTCCATAACAGTAGAGACATCAACCCTTCAAAGCTTATTCTATCACAGCTGGTCAAATAGCTTAATTTATGGAACACTGAAAAAATTCAAGGTGCAGATCTATAGCTGAATGAGTCACTGATGACCGGCTTTTCCCATAGCCATTGTATCCCTTAATGGAACAAAATCCAGATAAGGCTGTGTTTTACCAATTTAAATGTTTTATATAATATTAAGGATGTTGATTATCTTAGCTGCTTCAGGTTATATATTCAAATAAATTCTATAAAAATCACATCCACCTGTTTTCTGACCTATTCCCCAGTAACACATTTTACCAGGATTTACAGAAACTGTCAGAACATCCTAAGGGAAAGAAAGGAACACATAAATACTACCAAATCCTTGATACTTTGCTGAATGAATCAAATATGATCTATATCAGCCAACTCTGTCAAAAATCATGAAGAACTTTAGAGTGACCTGAAATAATAGCTTAATACCACAGGAAATTCACTGTTGATAAATTGAAAGTGCTGTAGTGTCAAAGGAAAAATAAGAACCACTAAGTTTTGAATAACTGTATTTCTTAAGGTTAACGTACTTTAATGAAAGCCTCTGTTTAGAAATAGTTTTGGCCAAGTAAACCTACCAGAAGTATCTGTGGTCATCTATAGAGAAGATACAAAATGAATTTGCTTTTTGCTGAGATAGAATGTCATTCATTCTAGCTCAAAAAACAAACTAACAACAACAACGAAAAAAAAGCTGTGAAAAAGGATCAAGGAAAAATATTTATCAGCATTGGATAAATCTTATTTGAAAAATGGCTTTAAGGATTGGGGTTACTTACTTTAGAAAGGTAAGGAGTAAGAAGGTTCGTGACAAAAGAACATAAAACAGTAACTGGTGAAAAAAATGATAACAGAAAAGCTCTAGCTCCTCTTTTAATAAAGGAACAAGGACTCATTCCATGAAACTGAAAAATGGCAAGTCAGGAGGAAAGGAAATATTCTTTTCAATGGAAGGTGATTTTAGGCTATGTAATTTCCCGTCACAGGTGCCTTTTAGGCCAAGAGTTCTGCAAAATGCCTTGAAGACCTTGTTTTGTAATTGCACAATCAAAGATCTGGGCTGGTAATTTACCATAGCCCATAGGGAAGTTTTAGCATCATTGGCATGTTCTGTTGTTGATTATTTGTATGAAGATATGCGCTTTTAAGAAAGGTAGCAATAAAAAAGTACTGACTAAAAATCAGTTACATGGCATTTTCATTTACACTACAAGGGTATTTTTGAACTACAAACCCCGATTTTCTAGAGATCGAATGGTTTTATTTTACATGAGAAAGCTTAGAGAAAGAAAATTGAATTCTTTCCATTTCTGGAAAGAATTAAATAAATAAAAGAATTAAATGGAATTATTTCTATTTCTGCCTAACATTGAATTATGCAAAAATCACTCTGAGGCATTTCTTCAGAATTTCTTACAAGTGCAGTGAATTTCCAAACTGATACTAATGGCTTGATTATGATTGAATATTCTGCAAGAAAACATTCATTCATCCTTTCTGAAACAATCCTAAATTCCATTCAGATTTGTGACAAGACATATTAATATGTTGAAGGAGTTAGTAAGGTCTAATATTTTCCCTATCCTGTCATTATATTTATTTACAGAACTTATGAATTAACTTATGAACTTAGGAAGGATGTGCATCAAATTTCAAGGAGATAAGAATTTATGCTAGTAGCACTTTTTAAGAGATGAGAAAGAAAAGAAAAATCTAGTCATCATTCTAAATGTTCAAGATTGGCTGCCCAGGGACTGAGCATTACTATACATTGGCTGTACATGGGCTTCAGTGACTGAAAATGCTTAGGATGTGCGATGTGATATTTTCACAAATGAAAACTAGAATAGACTGCTCCAGTAAAACGAATATGAGTTTGCTTTTGATGTCAGTGAGATATGAGGATAGACCTGAGAACACAGGGCAAAAACATTCACTAACATACGAATGTCTATTTTTGTTCCTTTTGAAATGTATTCTATAATATAATACTGCTAAAATCTACTTATGTACCTGAGTATATGCTGGAAGACCTCAACACTGTGGAGAACCAGGATGCATACAAGAAATGTTTAAGAACTACAGATGACCTGTTTTTCTTGACAACTAACAAAGTAAAATGCCTGTAAGGAGAACATGATCAAAACAGTGCAATCATTTATTTTTCAACAAAATGAAGCAGTATAGTGTGATTTCTAATGTGAGTGATGTTTTCATGATTGATTTATGAAGTTATATGCCTTATTAATTATTAAAATCTACCTCAACATGGATACATAATCTATGATTCAGTGGAAAAAAAAATCTGATCAAATACTAAATTGAATTTAAGTTTATCCTATCTAAATGCTGAATTAATTTTAGATGCAATCTGTATATTCAAAAACTTGACTAAAAACTTGTATTTATTTTAATACTGATTAATGTGATTATAGTAGTGAATAAATTTAAACTTAAGCAACTTAAACAAATGGACAATTGCATAAAGAAAAGAGGTATTGGTCAAAATACTATGGTAGTGCATTCACTGTATCATGTTTTTAGTATTTTTTCTTGAAAAAGTTAGAATTATAACAAATCTGAATATAGAGCCATAAGTAGAAAAATTCTTTATGTTTTTCTGATGTGCATGTCTAAATACCACTTTATAACTGTATTTTGAAACTGCTATCTCATTAGGAATTTTCAAGTGTTATTAAATTTCTTTGATTGAAATGTTTTACCATATACATGAATGTTTCATGACAGGTTTGGTACTGGCATTTTGGAAATGCTTTTGTAGAAACTGCATAGCTTAATGAAGAAGCAACCATTTATTCTTGAAATCTTACAAACAGTCCCTAAATAACAGATGATATGACTTAGGAAATATTTTTATGACAATTTTATACAACATTTGTCCTGGATTCTATATCCAGTGATTGTTTTATGGATGGTGAATTATCACGTAAGCTGGGTACAAGAACGTAAGAAAAATGAAGACAACCCTTAACAATGAAAGATAAAGTTTAATGACCAAAATAAATATGAATATTGAAAACGTATGTGTTGATGTTTATGATACCATCATTTTTATATGAAGAGAACTCTTTTCCATGATCTTTCCTCCCTTACAAGAAATCTTGAATCAACCACCACACAAAGTCTATACAAAGTTAAACAACAAACTACTACATTTGAAGTTATATATATGTAGCTCTGTATTTGAATAAGGGCAAATATTTAATTCTCTCTGATTAAATTGTACAACTAATTCTGGAGAGGGACGATTTCATTAGGTAAATTAGGAAACTGAGCTGATGCTGTTTTCAACAAAGATATTTTCTTACCTGGGCATGTTACAAAAAGCCAGAGTACTCTCCAGTGCAGTCAGACAGTAGGGAAGAACAAATTAAATTTTAAGTGTCTTGCATCCACAGTACAAAGCTATGTTCCAGGCCCATGCAAATCTTTTGACTGGTTTAAAACTCAGCATAAAAGATTTTCCCTTCCTACGGCAATTACTCTTTTGATCACGGCTGAACTTGAGCTTGAGCTTTATCAGTCGAAGTGATTAATATTGTGTAATACTTTTTTTTCAGTACTAGTGCCTATGCTGAAGATTAAAGGTTCTGATTGACCAAGGTAAGAAAAACTTGGAAAAATCACTAGGTTTCAAGAACAAAGTCCACTTAAGAGAGATGGAATCATTCTCTATGAAATTCGGATTCAAGTGCAAGCTAATAATATTTAACCACATGATGATAAATTTCAAGGAGGAGTATTCTCTCTTTAGAAACAAGTTGGAAAAATGTTAGTTAGCCAGGTGCACTATGAACAGTTAAAATCGAGTGATGACGAGGGATTATTCAGTTTGGAGAAGGCACTAACAAAAACACAGTAGGATTCTAAGTCAGTGGGAAAGAAGTTCATTAACTCTTCTTTACAAATCACTCTCTCATTAAGATTTCTACAGAATCCCATACACTACATGTGTAAAATTAAATTCCTCTAACAGCACAAAAGCTTCAATGAAATGGCAATTTAATGATACCTTAAACATGTGAATAATATTACTGAACTTTCTGAGACTACAGGCATTCTCAGTTTAAACACGTGCAAAAATTTTCAAATGCCTTACTAAATAAGTTCTTCCATTTACTTTAGTGTTCCTAGGTATTAACATGAATAGTTTCTGATCCCTTATTAACTTTCTTCTTTTGTCACTGCTATCCAAAAGGAACAAGCTGACTTTTTATTTCCAGAACGTTTTTCACCTCTTGAAACCTCTGAAAAGATACAGGAGTACCACACTGCCATTATGAACTCCTAAGGCAATGGCAACTGCTCTAGAAATCTTCACAGAATGACAAGAATAGTAATCAACTATGAAAATTAAATTAAGTACTTTTTGCATGTATTTTAATTTTTAAGTTCTACAATGCTGCAAATAAAAAAATAAAAAAAATAAAAAAATAATTCTGTCACTGTTACAAATATGCGCTCTTCCAAGCAAGTGACCTATTCACTAGATTGTATACTAGAGTGAGAATTAAAGTCACAGGGTTATAATGCTTTTCTCTGTTAGGCAGGAAGGAAGGGAGGAAGGGAGGAAAGAAAGAAGGAAAGAAGGACGGAAAGAAAATACTAATGTATTCCTTAGTATGAAGTATTAGGAAAAAGAAAAGGGGGAAAAAAAAGAAAAAAAAAAAAAAGAAGAAGAAGAAAAACACAGGGAAAAAATAGGCAGACATTTTATACAATTTTTAACCAGGAAGTTACTAAGCTTATTCTTCAGAGTTTCCACTCAGGATCCAGAATTACATGAGTAAATCTGGAAAAGGTGGTTCAGAATGTAAGTTAGCAAACTCTGGATGGATTGTAGACACTACTGGGGAATGTAACTACAGCTTCAGATGTGTAGGTTTTTCCTACTTGGCTTTTTCCTTTGTCTGGCAAGAAGCACTTGAATTAGATGGTTTTGTCATTGTGAAAAGGAGAAAATGGTTCCTTTTGCAATTTCTTCTGTTGCCAGTGTCATCTTAATCTTAAAACTCTTCAGAAACTGTGGGCTATGAATATTCAATAATTTCAGTGATTTTTATAGGTTCTTCCTAACTTTTCTTTCAAAAGACAATGATGCATGGAAGTAAGCAAACATGATTTGCAGGCTCAGGACTGGTGTAATTACATGATTGGATATGTTTATAATAGTGTTTTATTAGAAACTGTACATAACCTACTTCAGATTTTAATGGAGTGCTTTCACCCCTTCATTTTCCTAACAAAAGGAGGGTCTCATTTTCACGAATTAAACTTTAGGAAAACTTTGTATATCTACTCTTGGGTCCTGTTTCCTCCTTAGTCACAGCATGTCCCAATTTTGTGACAATTGTCATGCAACAAAATTTTCTTCCATATGAATGACAGCAAGTCAGATTCAATTTACTTCTTTGCATTCATGTGGGAATATGAATAGGAGCTGATTTTAGATGTTAGTTAATCTAATCTTATACTAAGCTATTACCTGCATCTATTCTTCTGTGAAAAAAGATTGCTTCCATCTTCAACTTGCAAGTCGTTTCAGTTTTCATAGTGATCTATAGCAGCAACAATATCTCTTGCAAAAACAAATCTGTAGCATCATGTTGCCAAGACCGAGATAAGGTAGGGTCATTGAAACTTAACTCAAGGCAGTACTTTTCCCTCTGCTGAGCAAGCAGTTACATGGTAGCTCAATTTTTGCACAATTATTTCTAAATATTATGTTGCCAGGTAATAATATTTTGTAATTAATAATTTAGTAATTCACCTCTTTTTGATTTTTCCTTTCACAGGTGAAGACTATCCTTGACAATGACCTTTTTTTTTTATCCCCAGCTATTGCATCAGAACTGCCAATAGACCACACTACAGCAGTAAAATGGACAAACTTTTTCCTGATAAAGTTATAAACCAATACATTAGTCTGTCTTTGCTATGCTTCACTATCCAAATACTTCAGAATATGAAAATCTCTTTCTTCTCTGCCTCATATATCTTCACTAATTCCATCATCTTTCATACTCCCTTCATCCTTCAAACTAGTCAGAAGCCTCCTGCAGAGTACTATCCAAATGAGTTTCATTGTCTCACTTGCACATGCATCACACACAAGGAGTCCACACATCTTCCCTAAGCCACAGCTCTGACATTCACAGCAGTTCCACGTATCACAACAAAGTAGCAACACCTTTTTCTACTGTCATCTGTCTGCTTGCTGCAAATATCCTGGCTGATGTGGTAATCAAAGTGTTAGAACAGACCACAGAAATGGCCAATGATGTGTCCTCTGCTGTGTGGCTCCAGGGAGGACCCTACTACAGCAGCAAAGTGACTGCAACTATTTCCCATTCCTAGGCATTCTATACCTATATCTTCTAGCAGAGATTGCAGATGAAGATGTATCTGGCTCTTTCATATATGTATCTTAAATTTTTATTTGTGTTCACTGGAAGAAATGAAAAAAAATATTTCAACACATAATTGAGGTAATCCAAAACTCTTTTCTCTTCCAAATTATTTGAAAAACATTTAAATTTAGACTATATATAATTTTCATTATAATTTTCATTAAGCCTGGATTAATTTTCAACTTTACACTTTCAGTACATTTACCTAACACAACCAGCTTGATCATACCAAAGTCCCATTCTGTTCACTACTGTACTGCTAACATAGACCATAGAAAGCTGGGTAGGAACATCTGACGAGGACAGGAGCACCGTGTGTATGGACCCTGGTCCCTACATTAATTCAGTGTATGAACAAGGCAAAGATACTTTTCCCTCAGACTCTAGCAGCCACTTTCATTTAAGAGTCCTTGTAATCTGTGTATGGTTTCAATGTGTTAAGTAGATTTTCCTGCAGATTTTTCTTCTGTTAGCTCCTTTATTCTTCACTTAAACCTCTACTAATATCCGTGGCTAAAAATGTGGCAGTCCACAGCCACAGAAATGCATAAATGTTATACCTCTCCATGATGTTTTCACTGCTAGGTTAGATTTATATTCTCTACGACTTAAGTGGATTGAGCAGTTGTTTAATGTAAGTGTTAGTATTCCAAAGTGAACAAGAAAGCCCTGAAACATGCAGTGGCTTAGGCTGTGTTGCTCATCTCAGAAACAACTAAAATCCAAATCTCTTTTCTGAATCTGACAAGTTAAGGAAGTTTCCTCAAGTACCACAATGACTGTGCTAGTTATTCAATGCAAAGCTACAAGAATTGCATTTCCTGTTGCTTTGTGAAAGCAAAGTGATTTCTTTTAGAATTTTAAAAATTATTTAATGTTAGATTTCAAAAACTTGTTTGCAATCTAAATTAAAAATTCAACATCAATTGAACTAAATCTGTTTTCTAAAATACCACCAAAGCTCTGAATTTATTAAGTTATGCTATTTTTCATACTGTTGGGCTGTGTCTAGCCATCCCTGCATAATGACTTATTTCTTTCTTTCTTTTTCCCACTTGTTATCCTGCACTTGTTTTATCTGTCACTGTCCATAATAGCTTCCTGGCTGTTAAAGGCATGAGACTTCAATTCGAATGACTTGTCTCCACTTTCTCATCCTCTGTACATTGCTGTTTCAGGTACTATTATTTTAGACTGTGCCATCAATCACTGTTTACTGCATTTTTGCAAGGTTCTACTGTCTTTTACTTAACAAAATTTGAAAAAATTGTTAATTTTTGACAAGGTAGACTTTTGTTAAATTCCAGTGCAATCAGGAGGGGCAATCTGTAACAACATCTGCCACAGAGAGAGTAAGCGTGCTGTCTCTAGTACAAGGCAAAATGGCCTTTGTAATGCATTTTAGCAAAGTCTTTGCTCCTAATGCACTAGCTTACTGAGGCGTGCAAAAGTCATTTCCACATTAATCTACACCCGAAAAGGCTTCTCTGATAAGACTTGGCCTCAGTCAGTAAATCCTGCTCAGCTCATCTTAGTACTACTGCAAGGCTAATTGCACAGGCAACAATCACATATCTAGCCAGGGGACTGACTTAATTTTAAGCTCCTGTTGGAGCTTTACTGTTGCACAATTCAGTGTTGATTTGCTGCATCTAAAGTACTACACTTAAACTTCTGTACTTAGTTTGTGCTGACATTATTTCTAATAAAAATGAAGCATTTCCCCCCTTCTACATATATATGCATACACCTCCAATTATTAGTGTTAAACCCTTGTCAGCCTATGTCAGCAAAGTTTAATTCTTTCTAGCAGTTCCCTTCTATATCTACACTCGCTGCGATCACTCTGTGCATGAGAAGAGCAGCAGATTAAAACGACTTCCCAAAATGGTGTTAGACATAAATGCAAAAGCTTTGACTAAAGTTAATCCACATCTTTAGATATAGTTCTCTGAAATGAGGATTTGTAATATTTCTGAGGATGAGTCTTACTGCTCATCCAGGGTGCAGCAAGTTCTGTTTTACAGGAGGAGATTCAATACACGAGATGTGTTTGATTCTGAAACAGGCACTTTGTAGGAAGAAAGAACTTTGTATGTAACAGCTGTTTTAAAAAACACAATAATGAGAATATTAATTGTGGCCACTGGGCCCAGGACAGCATGTTTTTACTCCTCAATATAACATTGCAGTCTTCTAGTATCAGAAAACACAACTGTTTAACATGATGGCTCACCAAAATTTGTGTGATTATTATTATAAACACAGAATTTTTTTCTCTTTTTAATTTTTTTAAATATGTTTTTGTCTTCTAAATATCTTTAAGTCATGCTTTTAATATTTTCACTGGAAGTATGAAGAGTTTTTATTTTAAACAACAGTGGAAATTTCCTAATAATCATTCAATTCCTGTAGAGGGGATCAGGGAAAAATACCTAGTATACCAAGATCAAGATAAAACTGCAAAGGCTGTCAACAGCGCTTCCACTTCAGTTTGCCAACTGTGCCAGTTGGTGTGTGAGTGGAAGCCAGAGGCCCAGTCTCCTATGCTAGATTATAGGCAGGGACAACAGTGATGGCTAGGGCAAAACATAACTTCTAGTGTCCCTCAAGTACACTACAATATTCTAGCCTAGGACTAATCAAAATACAATACAACGAATGCTACGCATTCGCAAGACAAACCATTTGGTCTGTGCCTTCACAACATTTTTTCATCGATCCAAAGCCCTTTCTTACTTTCCTGTTGGAACTGAGCTGCCTCTGCCTATTTATATCCTGTCTAAGAAGCACAATAGCAAGCTATCATAATAATTTTATTATTCTCATGTACTTTCACAGAATTCGACAGAAAATGATTTAAATGAAAATATAAAAGAAAATGTAATTCTGCATATCTTGACAATTGCGACTGTACAAGATATGGGTGGATTAGCCAGTCCTCTGTAAATGTGGAAGACAGTGTCAAATGCTGATATGGATGCACAGGAAACTTTCCTGGATCTGTGAAACAATGCAGTTAGTTTGCAGCACAGAAAATTCCTCATCAATACAGCTTTATACATATATTGTCACTACTAAATGACTAATGCTTGAGAAATATTATTCATCTACCTGTGATTTTTTTTCTAACATTATTATGTTATTTAATGAATAATATGGAAGCAGTAAGTAAAGAATATGCAAGGTAAGGAACTATTGCTTACTACTGCAACTTCAGGACAAAAATTTAGTCAGTTTACTGCAGTTATATAGTGAGGCTGTGGCTACAACTGAAATGCAGTTTCTAAACAAATGGATGTAAAGAACTGATAGTAAGTTAATGTGATTAACATAAATATAGCATAAATATTAATAGAAACAAACACCAAGGCATAATATTCTATGATATATAGCCTGAGGAAATGAAATGTTTAACTGGCTTAGTTTCTGCAATTTAAATATTTTTTCATCCACCTCTCAAAGGAGTCATGAAAATTAATTAATGTCTGCTTTGAGCCATAGATTGCTATAAAATGCCAGGTTTTACGAATAGTTCTGTATTACGGATTTTTCATAGGACTTTACTTTCATTATTTTTCATCCCCATATGCAGTGTATTTTGAGGGTATTGTTTTACTATTTAGAAGTGTATTTAATGGGTTGCATGTAGCTAAAACTACTATAGATGCTGATCTGGATATATCACTCAAAAAAAGTAGGCTTTTTTTTTTTTTAGAGAAATTTGTCTGCTCCTTCAGGTTAAAGCATGCATGACATACACACACACTCATTCTCTGTTGGCTGTATTTCACAGGAATTACTTGAATTTGTGCAGAAGAATGTGCACCTCCACTACTGCAAGAACTGAATTCAAGTTCTACTCTCCAAAGAGCAGGCGTGAACAAAAAGTTCTTCATACATACAACGTATCCATGCATTTTAGATGCATCAAATTGATCAAATACGTCATGGAGAAACAACCTGAACACTAAGATCCCATGTACTCAGGATATACCAGACTAGGTAACAATTGCAACTGGTTTTGCTCCGACATGGGATGCAGAATACACAGTGCATTTTCACCTGCTAATATGAGAGTTCTGTAGTAAGGTTATGAGTTTCATTTGAAACAGCATGTGAAATTCTAAAGGTTAAATTCCTTTACAGCTGTTAGAAGTTAACCACAAGTACTAGCTAACTTGTGAAGAAATGTGAGAAGGCAAGCTGCTTATTTATATCACAGACAATTTATTTATTTATACAACTGCTATAAAATCATCTACATTTCCTCTTGTCTAAAACTGAGTAATTGTTACCAAATTGTCTACTTGTTTTCTGTCATTTCCTGATCTCATGTTAAAAATATTTTCATTTTATAAATAATAGCAAGAAGTAAGAAATGTGGTAAAGATGCAATAGCGCAGTTGTAAGCTCTAAATCATGAGCTGTTTCCTTCTCTTATGACTCTAGCTTGTAACTCAGAAAAGCAGCTCCCAATCTAAACTAAGACTTTATTGCGCATTTTGAATAGAAGACAGAATTTTAAGGCAAACAGAGGAAAGCAGAAATCACTAAATGTGAGCTGAGATTAATTTTTCTATTCTGCTGTTGAGAAATGCATCTTGCAAATGGAACTATTAGTTCAGATTAAATATATTCTAATGGCGAAGAAAAAGGTCTTGTTATACAGTACACACTGTTATAATCCATAAATTAAAAAAAACCCCTATGATCCTGGCTAAAAGAAGAAAAGATCCACATCAAGCAGCTGACTAGATAAACGAACATTGCAGACTGCTGCAGAACAGTGTAGCCATATTAAAATATAGATATACTTTATAAAAATTGCATGATGGAACTCCATTTTGGTCTCCCATCAGTTAGTGTATAAAGTGTCCCTCACAGTGCACAGCCAGTTGTAGCAAAGGAATACCTGATCCTTTAAAACAGCATTCCTTGTAGGCGAGAAAAATTTTCTCTATTTATAAAACTAGTGCTACAGATATTCTCACTTACTGTCCTTTTCCCCAGGTCCTCCCATCCTTTCCAGGTTTTTGTCTCTTTTGTCTCTTTATTCTTCTTGTGTTCTTCTTTGCTCTTGGTCCTGATGCTCAACAAGAAGACGCTAAAAAGATATTGGAATCAGTTGGCAGAGGAAGCTGGAAGGAGGCAGAAGCAAATGCACTGATAAAGACCTAGGTGAATGTCAGGTCTTCCTCTATTTGCACAACCTTCTAATTAAAACTTCATGCCATCATTACGTGAATTATTTGGATGAACTCTCTACATACTAACAATTTTTATTTAGTTCTATTTTTTGCCCTCATGGATTTTTCAGCATAAAATCAAAGAATCATATAATCATTTAGGTTGCAAAGGACTCTTAAACTCCTCAAGTCCAATCATCAAACAAATACTACCAACACCAGCACTAAACCATGTCCCTAAGCACCACATCCACACGTCTCTTACGTACCTTGAAGAATGGTGACTCCTGGGCAGCCTGTTCCAATGCCTGCCACCTTTTCCATGAAGAAATTCTTCTTAATATACAGTCTAAACCTGTCCTGGTGCAACTTGAAGACTTTTCCTTCCTTCCTATCACAATTGAAGTATGGTCTCACCAGAGCTGAGTACAGGAGGACAATCATTTCTCCAGTCCTGCTGGCCACACTAATTCTAAAGCAGACCAGGATGCCATTGGCCACTCGAGCCAGCAGTGTTACCATGTTAAATGGCTATCAACCAGCATCCCAGATGCTCTTCTATCAGGCAACTTTGTAGCCAATCTTCCCCAAGCCCATACCACTGCGTAGGGCTTTTATGATCCAAGTGCAATACCCAGCATTTAGCCTTGTAGAAAGTTGTATATTTTAATGTGAATCAGCAATTTAGCCTATCTAGAGACCTCTGCAGAGCCTGCCCACAAGCATGTCAACACTCAATTTGGTGTCATCTGTGAACACACTGACAGCTAACTCACTCTCTTTAAGATCATTAATAAAAATACATTTATTTTTAAAACAGCCCTAGTACTGAGCCCTGGGGAATGCCACTTATGACCAGCGGATGTAATTTCACTTCACCAGATTACAATGGCTTAATTCCTCATCCTGTCTCTGCCTTCCAGCTCAGTGGGCTGGGTACCCTGTGAACAACTAGTCTTACTAACAAAGGCTGAGGCAAAAAAGGCATTAAGTACCTCAGTCAGCTCCTCCACCCATTCTAGGAATCTCCTAGTCTGTTTCTTCTCCATTGCACTGTATTTCCAACAAATGTCTTGGAAGCTGAAGTCTCACATTAGAACAAGCACTAGCAAACATAACACTTCTAGCTTCTCATAGAATGTTTTATCTGCTTCTTTTCCCTTGTTGGCCTTTCCACTGAATCTTACCCAAAGACACTTGACTCTTTCATCACCATTACTAATCTCTATGCAGTGAGGACATTTCCTAATGTAGATGGCTGTCCCATCTTACCTCCTTCCCTGCCTGTAGTCCTTGAAAATCCTGTAATCATCCATTACAGCACTGCAGTCATGCAAGCATGTTTTGTTTTGTTTCATTTTGACACATTCAACTAGAATGTGTCTACATTCTAACAGATATCCATGTGAAAACCCAGAATGTTTTCTGTAATTTGGAAAGCTCCTATGAAAAAAGCCACAACACAATTCCTATGATTTTAGCATTTTTCTTTGTTTTCAATGAAATTCCTTTCATAGGTGTTGCATTAAAATCTTTCTCATTTTCCACTTCTATCCCATGGACAAAGAGTATCTGATTGTGATATTTCATATGATCTCTTGTCTTATAATATAACTCTTTGCACTTCCATGACACCCAGAATATTCTCATTGACCTCAGAAATGTTGGGGCTACTTAAGCATTATCTTGTCAGTCAAAATAACTCTATTTGGGAACCTGAAACACTTAGGCTTGAAATCTATTAAATGCTAATAAAATAACTTCTGCTTACATTTCACTGATGCCTGGAACATCTGCTCTATTAACCAATGTCTGGAAGATATTTGTTTTGAACATGCGATTTATTAACAGACTAGAGAAATATCCAATTGTTTTTGATAAATCTACATGAGCCAGAGAGTTTTATTTGTTTTATTACAGTCTCCCTTTTTTTTTTTTTTAAATTTACATTCAAAGCACCCTGTAAAAAATGTATCCAGTATACCTTGCTACACATTCAGAAACAGGTTGAATGGGAATCCCACAAATTAGATGTGTAAACACAGAGGGGCTAGTATCTCCTTAAAGTGTTACCACTTAGATCTCCAAACGAAGCCAAAACCAGGAGATCAATTTTTATGACTGAGTTAAGGGAAGATTTATTTTTGTAATGGAAGTACCAGAGGTAGTCTGTGGATGCTAACAGGGAATCCTGGAACTCCATTACAAAAGTGAAAAGAAAATTATGATGCAAATCACCACCAAATTGTCACATGATCAGAAGTTCATAGCTGTCAAGAAAGCACACTTTACTTACACTGAACCAACTAAACGGAGACAGAATTCTTCTGGATGTTCATTTCTGCAAATGATTGATAGCTATCGTATTGTCATTGTATTTTTGGTGTTATTTTGCATCACATTTTTCTTCATCTTAAATTATAGTAGGTTGAGAGATTTGCTCATGAGTGAAAACAGAATAGCATTTAACCTGTTTTTTCAAAATCTGCATACAATTTCATACTTCTCCTGCGACTTCAAGGAAGGAGAAGCATTGAAAAATCTGTTCAATAATCAGTGTACTTTTATTTTCTCTGTCATATTGATGAACCTTTGCAAACTTCATGTGGTAAGAGGAGATAAAAACAACCACATATACTTTTTCTCTCTCTAAATGTTGTAGTAGGCGATAACGGGGTATCGGGATGTGAAGCGATAGGACCTCTCCCCCGCTCTATGAATAATGTATGATGCATGCTTGAAGGACATAGATGATGTACATAGAAGATATGTAGATTATATAGGCTGTCATCTCCTTGCAATAAACGCCATTTGCTACATCCTCCATATTGGTGTCTGTGTGGCTATGGCCCTAGCGAGCTCTGATTGCTAGCCCATGACGGTGCAGCCTGGAAACATGGTTGTTGCTGACGGCAACATCTAAATGTTTAACTATACAAAGTATATATATATAATATCTAATTATATATATATATAAAACATACTAGAACATACATTTATTGTGTTCAATTATGGATGCATGCATAAATTTGTTAGCACAGGGGGAATTAGCCTTAAGAATGAAATACCAAGCTTCTCCAAAATCAAAAGTAAAGATAGTCCCTGTTTTTGATGGAACTATTTTCAGCACATTTTCAGTAAGATTTTCAAATAGTTTTGGAATCAGTTTCAATCTGCTGCCATGAAAGGTAATGAAGGAATTTCAAAAAACTCTCATGAGCAACCATACACTCTTCATATATCATATTGTAGGCACTAGTAAGGCACAATATAGTTTGAAAGCTAACTTTTTTTTCCTTAAAAAGATGAAAAAACTTTACATCACCAGAATTGCACTAAGATTCAAACAACAACAACAAAACCAAGAAAAATCCAATCCCCTTCCAACCCCAAGCTCTCATAAAAATATTATAAATGTCCATGGCTAGAATAAACTTCTTAGCAGTGAGCGACTTCATTTATGTTGGTGGCAAACTTTGAATATTTTATTAATGGTATCATTTATATGGAATGTATGAGAAGAAAAATCTGGAAGGAAATAAGCTGAAGCAACTTGTTTTCAGATCCGTGAGCCATCCTCATCATTAGTACCCATAAAATGAACAAACTGAATATTTACAACAGGAACATCCAACTTTATGTGAGTTTGTCTAAACCTAGTCAGTCTAACCTGCATCTTCTCAACCAAGTATTCACAATTTCAAAAGTGTTTTAGGTGCCCCAGGTTTTCGATGCTGAACTAGAGGCAGGGCCAGAGCATAATGGGCAGCTCTTACCCAAGAATCTGTAGGCTAAGGGACACATGTAATCACAGACATTATCAACAACACCAGGAGGCTTCCCTCAGGTACAAATGAAACTTATTCTTTCTCCTGCAACAACACGAGAATATTTTTGCATTGTTCAGCTTGCTAGCTCATACGGAAAGGCTATCATAAAAGAACTGAGTCAAAGGAGTTATGAAAGTATAAACAATTAAGAGATCAGAACCCAATTGCAGTGTTTTCTTCTATACATAAAGACCCACCTCAGGCCATGCAGGTAATTTCACAAAACAATATTAAGAACTTCTTAATCTATCATGCCATTCTTCATAGTGGAAAAGAAAAGATTGGTTCAGTAATCAAATCCCAAGTCAGTTGCTGCAATTACTGTGATTCCCTTCTTGCTTTTGATAAAATAGACCTTTTTTTCCTTTGGGAGATGTACAAGTCCAAATCAATGAACCAAAATTGGTTCCAACACACCAATTTTGGTTCATTGATTTCCAGGCCAACATTCCTTTTATTTACTAGACAAAATCTCACAATCTGTCAGTAATATCTGTAGCCCATTTTGCTTGAGCTTGTTTCAGACTTTAGTCTTCTTTTCATTCCTCTTTTATTACCAGTAATTGTTTCAGGTTACTGTTAGATTTTACAGATGTCTAGTTCTCACAGCTGAACACACACATAAGACATGTTTTGGGGCTTCACTTTCTGCAGGTCATAGAATCATAGATTCGTTTGAATTGGAAGGGACCTGTAAAGGTCATCTGGTCCAATCAACTCCCCTGCAGTGAACAGGGACTTCCACAGCTACATCAGATTGCTCAGAGCCCAATCTAGCGCAGATTTGATCCTAAACACTGTATATTATGTGCTGCTTTAAACTGCCACCAAAAAATATCTGTAAATTTGCTTTTTTTCAACCAAATCTGTTCACACAGGTGCTAGCAACATGAGCCAATGCAGCACATGGGGCAGCACTCTGCTAACAGGGCCATGGAGGAAATGCTCACAATTGTCAGCACAGGCTTTCCCTGAGCATCGGACAAACCATATTGAACTTGAACTCATTTTATAAACAAGAGCCTCTATTGTTTAGGCTAGGTAATCTATATGTGTGTGTATGGATGTATGTAATATATACACATATATGTACACACAAATAGAAGAAATATTTGTTGAAGATGAAAAGTCACAATTATTTGTTCCATTTGAATTTTAGTATCATTTTATTTTTTATTTATTTATAAATTTATCATTTTATTTTTTCTCTTTAAAAAATTTGTATTCTCTTACACTACCCTCACAAATGTGATACTTATTTGAATAAACTTTTTAAAATTCTCAATGGAAATATGTGTCTGGGATCAGAAATATCTTTCACTTTATGACTAGAATATTCTTATATGAAATCCAAAAGGCTAAAAAAAAAATGAATGATGGCAACAAAAACACCCTCAAAATTTCATTCATCATTCATGTTTAACTAAATAAAGTTCCTAAATTTTATCTGTTTTGAAATGTCTCTCTTTTGATTCAAAAGAACTTCAGACAAAATGTATATTTTGGTTCAATTAATGCTTCTAAGAAAATATGGAATTAACAAAATTCAAGAGATCGTACACTGAAGAACTTGAAACTACGTGTTTCAAAGGATAACAGAAAGATATAGGCATCCGATATTTTTAATGTATTCAACTTTCTAAAAAGAACTCAAAGGCTTAATTCATTGTATATTACTTTGACTTGTGGAACAATTTCTTTTCTGTTATACTCCTGTGCTTAAGAAATTTTATTTAATGTCATGGCTTCAGTTCTGCTCAAACAGTATATGTGTATAATACTGCATTTTAAAAATGTTGTGTTTTTTTAATAATATTCTTATGAAAATTGGTGTTTTAAAATAGCCGATAATGTGCATCTTATACCTATTTTATTGGACATTTTTATCTGATCCATTCATCATTCTATCTTACCTTTTAATTTTCTCATTCGGGCCAAAAAAAGAATTTTGCTGAGGTGAAATCTGTGACTTCAGTATGAACTACAAAACGGGACACTTGAGCAAATGTTAATTAAGAAGCATATGTCTACTTTTACTTCATCCTCAGAATCTGAACCCTACATTGCAGACGTAATTTTATTTTTGAGGTTCCAACTGATTATTTTACAGTTGCTTTTTATACAGACCACCTCTGGCTAGGTCATTCTAAACATATTTCTATATACCACAATAAAATGAGCTACAAAAATAATCACAATGACAGAAGCAAGAAAGGAAAGAGCAAGTGCAAACTAGGTTTATGAAAGGACAGGTGAAATAGAAGTAAAACCATGGAGAAGAGATGACTGTTTGGTTAACAAATTGTTGAGAATAAATGAGCCTTTAGAAAAGAGATGAAAGAGCACATTCATACTGGGGAATGAATTGAAAATGGGAGCTTATTCCACAACAGCCAGGCAAGAAGAGAAAGAGTGTGTGAAGTCAATAAGGACGAGAGAATTAAAATTTCCTTTATGTTCCTTCTTTTTGCATCTCAACAAACAACATTAAGCAATCAAAGGTTAATAACCAGCAACTTGTCACAATTGCACAGCTCTCCTCCCAAAATGGCACAGCAACATCAAGGCGAAACATTCACAACATTCACGCTTGCCAGATATGACATGCCTTGATAATTCTAAAGCAGTACTGAGAAAGCTGGAATTAGATTAATGGAGAGCAGAGCAAATGGAAAGAATGATAAACAAGCCAACCATAGGCTATCACTGAAACCTGTCCAGAAAGAGTAACAAAAAGCAAAAGGTTCACTGCTGTTACATGAACTCTGGCAGCCTACTTAAAAGACTACATATATGTGAGAATATATGTGAGATTGTGGCACTGAACAGGCATTGAATTTCATCATATATATATATATATTTACAGCATATTTCTCAAAACTGCATCAGCCTGGTTTCTGGACAACCATAGAATCATAGAATCATAGAATGATGAAGCTTGCAAGGCACCTCTGGAAGTCATTCTGGATACTTTCTGAAGATCTCCAAGGAGGAAAATTTACAAATTCTCTCAGCAACACGTTCTAGTGGTAGGCTATTCTCACAATAAAAGTGTTTCCCAATGTTCAGACACAACCGGTGTTTCAGTTTTTGCTCAGTGTCTCTTGGCCTGTTACTGGACACCACCATAAACAGCCTGGCTTTGTCATCCTTGCATCCTCCCTTCAGGTATTTGTAGACACTGATGAGATTCCCCCAAGCCTTTTTTTCTCTAGGCTAAGCAGTTCCAGCTCTCTCAGCATTTCCTCACATGAGAGACACTCCAGCTCCTTCATCATCTTTGTAGACCTTTGTTAGAATCTTTCCAGAACATCCATGTCTCTCTTGTACTGGGGAAGGCAAAACTGCATTCCAGATGTGGCCTCACCAATGCTGAGCAGAGGCAAAGCATCACCTCTCTCCCTTAACCTGCCGGTTAAACTTTTTGCCTAAAACAGCCCTCCTTTAGCCTTCTTTGTGGACGGAGAACATCACTGGTCTAATTTGCCATAGTTTCTGTTGTAGTAAAGCAAGGATGAGGGTGATTTGTCCTTCCCATTTGCCTTGATGCTTCTATTATGGTGTTCGTTGACCCTGTTACAAATGGTATAACAAATGCAGGAAGAGGTGTTCAGACTCAGTTTAAGCTACGTACATATTATATGGAATTAATAATGGATCATGAGTGTTGTTACCAAGACGTTTTTTTCAATATTGTTTTTCTAAGGTGAAAAAAGCAAGCAAACATTGTGAGCAGACAACTGAACTGATAAAGACATGGTGTGTAAACACCCATCATGCAGCACAGTGCAACAAACACAAGACATAAATGCTTCAGATTAAGTAGTTTGTGCAGAGGGAGAAAAATAACCAAAGCATCACTGTGCTTCAGCTCTCTTTTCCAAGATAAATGTAGCCTGAAGATTTCTGAATTGAGTATTTAGGCCAGGATATAATCTATATTCATAAATCGTGCAAAAAAAGACATAAAAGTCTTAGTTTAAAATTGTGTCCAGCTAGAAAATTGTACTGCTTCTGAAAGTACAATAACTTTTCTAAGTCACTTCTTTTAACATATTAAATGAGTTTCCAAATATCTGTATATGATATTTCAATTTCCCTTAGCAAGAGCCTTTTTATTTTCCTTACTGACATTAATCTCTGATTTTCTTGTTGCAGTGATGAATTCTCTGGAACGCTGCCTTACTAATATTTAAAGAAAGAATGGAACAGAATAAGCAGATACTTATAACAGAGTTATGACTCTCTAGTCCAAAAGAATTATTCCCTATGCCCTATTAAGACATCAGTAGGGACACAGTAGACCAAGAATCAAAACTTGACAGTACAATAAAGGAAACTGCTTGTTTTTTTTCTTTTTCCTAAAGCAAGATTTTTATAAGATAGCAAATAAAGAAGAAATTCCCCAGACTGGTCCTGCCTGTCTCCCGTGAAAGGAGGGAAGCTGTGTATCACGAGTTATTCTTAACCAACCCCTCTTCATAAAATCTTCATCCTTTTGTGCCTCACCAGAATGAGTCTAGAATTCCTGATGTCTTGTCTCAGGCTCTAGCTCCCGCAACAACGTCAGGAAACCACTGCCAGTGAGGCTGGAGGACAATCATTTAGCATCCTCACTTGGGATCTAGTCAGTCATCTGCAGAAGACTTCATACCTGCCCATTGCTCAGGCCAAGAGTTGGAAATTTTTTGAACAGAAGCAAGAATTTGTTATCCTTCAGCATTAATAATTACACAAAATTGTCCTTCCTCCACTAATATGATGAGTAAAACCTGCATTGGCTCAAACAGAGCCAAGACTTAATTCGTTAACATATTGTAACAGAAGTTTGAGAAAGAACAGTCTTAACTGACAAATGGAGTCCATCCATAAGAAATTCAAAGATTCATGTAACCAGCATAGACTGGAAGGAAAAAAAAGGCATACTGAGCCTGAGGAGGTACAACTCTTCATATAGAGTTTCTCCCTGAGCCAAGAAAACACAACTGCAATTGATAATGTATTTTTTACATGGACCACAACATTTCATCATGAATTTTTCCTTTACAATTTACCAGACCATGCTAATTCACTGCAGAAAATGCAAAAATATTCTCTTTTGTGTGTATATGTGTGTATTACTCCATGCTCCAACGTCACATCAGCAGCATGAGAACAGAAGTCAATAGTTGTACCACATACATTCCTTTCAAAAGTCTCTTGAAGTTTTCTTTAATTTACATATACATGCCCATCAGCTCAGTCTAATAATTTCAGAGCTTTGTATTTGGTTCACATGATTTACAGAAAACAGTTATGAGAAAATATCCACTCTCAGACCTGAACACTAAAATTTTCTGATTCTACTCAAATGTAAAATATGTAACAGAAAATAAAATCAGCATAGTTAGATAACTGTATGAGAATAACTTGTTCAGGATTTTTTTTCAAGATTTTTTGTGTTGTTTTTCTTTTTCCTTCTGTTTTGAAATACCTAGAGAAAGAGTTTGGAAATGTTAATTACAGAACTTCACTTGTTTTTATCACAGTCAGGAAACAGTGCTCTGATCCATTTCAGCTTCCTGCTAAACAAGAAAGGCTATCAGATACTACACAGTGCATGACAATATAGTGTTATTCCACATCATGTTAATGTGTTCTGTCTGCAGATTGCACTGAAACAAATTTTCAATTCAAAAGTAAATTCTAAGATTTTTTGGAACAGCTGTAGCTGGAATGTGAGAACACAATAGCATCTGAAGGTCAAACCACATTGCTCCCCTGTTGTATGATCTCTCCCCAGTGCTTGAGAGAGAGTTCTCATGCTGCTCAGCCTACATTCTCTAAAACATGCTTTTAGAAGTTATGTCAGCCTCTGGATAAAGACATTACATCATTAATTTGAAAAAAATGTTCTGCTTCTAGCATGATTTAACAACAGGATATAAAATGTTTGTGTGCACATACAGCACCAGATTTAACCAGTATTTATATCAGTGCAAGCAAGTTCAAATAATAAAGTAAGGTCTTAAAATTTAAAAGGCCATCACTGTACTTCCTGGCTTTAGCAAAACCTATGCCTCAATAACCATGATACAAAAGGAGAAGCCCTTCAGACAGCTGATGGCAGCAGTGCCCAAGCTCTCTGCTGACTGGGATGAATCAGGTAGACATGGGGCAGATGCACAAAGTGTGAAGCAGGACAGGCTCAGTGGTGCTTAGCTACACTGGATCCTTCTGCATAAAGAAAGCTTCCCCATTTAATTGAACTGGCTTTAAGAGTACTTCATTTTGCAGAGGCAGCTGTAACTGGCCTTGGGATTGGATCCAAGATATCCATTTTGTATCAAATATGTAGTAAATCAGCAGTGCTGTAGAATTTGGTAGCCTCTTAAGATAGTATTTTGCAGGCAACTTAGAAATCACTGTCCCAGTTTGCTCAGATGTTTATACATATATATACATAAAAACTTGTAGTAAAATTTTTCATACATTGAACAGCTCAGCTGATGGGCAGTGACAAAAGTGTAGCAGAAGCAGGTGTGTCATTTCATGTGGAACTGTTTATTACTAATTGTAACTAGTTTAGTGAATGGAAACTCTAGACAAATGATAGAGAAAGAAGACAGCATCCCCAGACTTCGTTAGGGAAAATCACAAAAGATAATGAACAGTAATAATTATTTCTTGACACTTTATCACCCTCTTCAAATGTCAAGTTAATTTTTTCCAAGATTTTACTTATTAATGTGGCAGACCCTATCCATTATGTTGTGATTACTCTTTTTTTTTTTTTTTTTTGTAAGCAATTCAGGCCAGAGATACTATTCATTGTAATCACATTCAGTGATCACAAGCATGGTAACTACTAAAATATCCTGGGTATAAATCTACAATTCACTTAAAGTTTCTAATATTTTGTACTTAATAGCAGTATTTTCTTAAGGAATGACACAACTACTTATCCAGTGAGCTTCGGGCATATTACCATAACCTTTTCAAGAGTGATTTTCATGTTGGGAATAAAATAAACAGTTGATCCATTAAAAAGTAAATTTCAATAAAACATTGTCTATTTATTATTCTTGAGTTTCTCAATTATGTATAGTATTTATTCATATAATATTTATGTGCGCTAATCATAATTAATCATAAGGTTTTACTTCTAATTATAGCTAATGCTTCTACATACCTTTTTTTCTACAAAGACTGAGCACTCTTTTCATAAGAATGCTGTATTACACGACTTTATAGTGCAGTAAGGGTTTGTAACCAAATATTCCCTTGTTTGCTTTGTCAGATTGAATTTTAGAATGGAAGTTAGTAACTGGATTTTCCTAATCCAGTTTTGTCACTGGATCAGTTGATGGCAATGGGAAAGTCACTAGAAATGCAAATATCTTGGTTCTTCCTTTTCAAAATTAGGAAATCAGCACTTACTAGAAGAATTATCTGCTGCTGAGAAATTAGGTGTAGTACATTAGAACTGTAAGAAATCTCATCAGACAGGCTTTTAGCTGAGCTTGATAGCTATTAGCAGTTACTTTTAAGCATACAGTTTCTTCTGAAGCTGGCTTCTAACTACACAACATGGATGAAATTGTTTAACAGTGAAGAAAACAAACAAACAGAGAAAAACCCAGATAGATTTATAGAAGAGAGTGATCTTGCAAAGCTATATTTTACACAGCACTGACCTAAACGTACTGGCTTCACAGATGTGAGTTTGGGGCACTCTTCACATCCCAGAAGTGTGCAGAAAGTGACTAAGCAGCGCAGCCATGTCTCAGTGTAGCAAGATGGCCACTCATCGAGGTGACCAGCTTCAGTGCAGGCCTGTTCTGCTGCAGAGCAGGGATAGCAGCTTATGGCAGCATACATGGGAATTCCTGAGCCAGGGAAATCCCAGGGGAGTGCAGACACCCACCAGGAGCTGGCAGTTTTCAGAGAGTGTCTGAACAGAATGAACAGAGCCAGGAATAATGTCTGCCATGCCATTGTGTACAAATTGCAGCCAACAGGGCAGATTAACGGCCCCAGCTGGGAGGGTCTGCCTCATCAGCCCCAGCGGCTGCTGGTGGGGGACTATAGTGCAGGCCTCAGCCTTCAGGAAGACCCAGGCCTCCTGTGCCGGGGCAGGCACAACTATGCCCACCAAAGCTGTGCCCAGCTGCTGCTGGCTTGTCTTGGAGCACTAGCAAAATCGTAGTAGAGAAACCGTGGAGCTGTTAGCTCACCTCTGACACTACACATTATAGACACCTCTGAAATTTTGTAGCAGCCTGGGGAAAGCGCTTATGCCTGCATGTGGAAGCAATAGAAAAATGCGGTAAACATTAAGAATTTTGAGAAGTTCAGGTGATATTTTGCGAGTTTGATGACCACTTATATTTGATTCACGAAGGCAAGTGAAGTTCATGACTAGCAAAAAATTATTATCTCTCTTAACAGATATGAGCAAAATAAAAGAAAAATTACCCTTATGCAGTAAAGAAGGTAATGCTGCGTAGTTAAATGATGGATTCATGACAAGTCATTTAACATAAATTATATATAGGATAATTACTGTGCAAGAGACCAAAAATCATACTCAGACACCCTAGATTTGCTTGTGTAAAACCTAACATTTTACAATATAAAATTGTGAAATTAAAGATGGGAATAACTAGCTCAGACACATACATCAAAATCTCAACAGAACAGCCAATCCCTACTGAGACCAGCTTGCTACAGCAGTTTTGTTATTGTTGTTGTTGTTTTTATCCCCAGCAAGACCGAGTCTTGCAAGCTACAGTTATCTTGGTCCTCAACTAGCTCTTCTGTGGATTGGTAAAAGTGCTGGCTAAAGCGAGCAAGTGCTGTCAGCAGAAATGCAGAAAAATTGATCTAAGTACAGGTATTACAACTCAGATCGGAAATGTCACCTTCGGAATCTGCAAAATAGGATATTAAAAGAAAAAAGTAACACTTCCTTGCCCATTTAAAAATCATGTATTATTTAAATTATTCACTGGAGTCACTGGAATAAAGCTGTGAATTTAATGTGTTTGGGTAGGAGAAACAGTGAGATATTTGTATGGATTATATAGCTCTCTGTAAGAAGATTTCTCAAAATGCATACGGGTTTCTTCCTGCAGCTGTTTCTGACAGCTAAGTGATGAATTCTAGAACCTATCAAATGCACTTGCTGTTCAGATTTTTTTGTTTGTTATTTCATCACTGAATGACACTTGGCTAACAATAAGTTCATTATCCTACAGCAATTTGTGAAGAATGGCAGTTTAGAGTTTGTGTTTTTCTAATCAGATGGGTAGCTGACATGCGGTTTTGCAAATCAAATGATATTATTCCCTCACACTAACTAGATACATACGTGAATAACTAAGATGGCATATACTTTTTTTTTTTTTTGCTAGTTGAAAATATTTCAACTTTCATACTGAAAATTCAGCTTCAGTGCAGAGTTGGTCAAAGTTTAGAATGTTCTTTATTTAATTAATTAATTTTGTCCTAGAAGGTGATGGCAGGACAGATACAACATTTGGATGAAAAACCCTGAGTTATGGAAAAGGGGAGGCAACGTGGAGGGCACATGAGACCTAAGCAACAGTGGCTTTGTTTCTGCTGATCAGCACATTGGGCATTTCTGAACAGTTTTCACATGATCAAAGTAGCAGTGCAGATACGTGTGGATCCCACGAGATGGCAACTGGGGATGAAGGTTAAAATGAGCATGCCTGATTACTCTGTCCTGCTGATAACATGCAAACAATAGCTGGAGTCCAAATCACTTAACATGTAACAAGTATGCAAACTGCTTAAATGACTTCAGATCATATTTTGTTAAGTTTGGTGCCAACCTGCTACTCAAATCCTCAAATGCTTGCTGATCCACATGATTTCTGCTGTAGGCAGCTGTTACTTCAAAACTTAAGCCAAATGAAACTTCACTAGACACTGCATACCTAATATGGGATATTTTGATTTTTTTTTATACCAAAACTGCATCATACAGCTAAGCATGCTAAGTGTCCTAGCTTTATCTGCAGTCAGCTGGCACAGAATCCAGCCATTCTTTCTATATTCTGCATTGCCCAGTATCATTTATTGCATTGTACCTCCTACTTACTACACTTTTACAGAGAGTACGTTTTATCTTAACTGCCTTTGTGTCTGTAAAACTGAAACAACATATGTTGAGGTTTACAGTATCACTTTTATTAGGACATGTTTATTCAACATTTTTGCAATATATCTGGTTTGTAGAGCAGCTCTTTCTCAAAATTGATCAAAGCCTAGGGCAGTCCATTTTCTTTCCTTTTCCTACTGTGAGGGCACTTGTGTACCAGGCAGCTTTCTCCTCAGAATACAATAATTGCTGCAACCAGTTTCTTTTTATTATGCAGCATTTCCTCTCTACGAATGTATCGCTTCAATGAATTCACAAACCAGCTCTGTCTGGTTCAAATCCATGAACCTACACTTATGATAAGATAATGAATGCACACTCATCAAGCAGAACCATATTGAAAGTGCTGTGGGCAAATGTACAGTACAGTAAATTTTGTTAAATGAAGATGATGTATTTTTAGAGGCATATCACTTCTCAGAGGCGTTTATTCTCTCATTCAGCCTCAGTACTCACTACAGAAGAAAGCTTTTGGTCGCTGTGTATTCAGAGAAATAAAGTAAAATAGAAAATACAAATAAAGCAATCAGTAATTATAACACGTGCATTGATGTAGTATTTAACTAGTGACAGTTGGGAAAGGGCACAGCAACATACAAAACTGATTCTGGCTGATTCAAATGCTATCATAAAAATATAATCAGTAAGTCATCTAATGTCAGCCTAAAATGTAGATGGTTATAACAGTAGCACAAACCATTAGCTTTATACATATAGTAAATGAACACATCTGCAAGTTTTAATGTTTTAAACCACAGAAGCCAGGAAGAATTTTTTCCAGTTAATAAAAGAAGAAAACAAAACTCTCCATCTCTTCTTTGATCACTGAACAAAAAATAATTTGATTAATTCTTTATTAACACTGAATAATTACTAGTGAAAATGAGCAGTAGAAAGTTCCCCAAGCAGCTTCATGAAATTTGTACTGCTTTACGTGATTATTACCTTTCAGAAAATATTGTGATTAGCAAGGAGTAGGTGAAGGAAAGGCACTGTCTAATATAGGCTGTCAGAGGCATCATCAGTTCCAGCTTTATTACTCAGGACACTGAGATACACACTCAGTTTATGGGCACATGCTTTATGTGAGTTTAAAGACAGCTTACAAAGTCTGTATTTCTCAGTAGATGTATAAAGTACTTAGCATCTCTAGGGTCAGGTGGAATATGATACTTTGACTTTCTTCAATTTCTTGGCATAGCTTTTATCCAATTCCAAAATATCATTATTGCTTCCATATCATGTGAGTTTTATAATCCAAGATGAATGACAGACATTTCCCATTTAATTTCAAAGATAGATTTTGTTACATGATCTACAATGCCTAGAAAAGTTTGTAGCGAGGATCACTACATCTCACAAATAGGTAGGTGCTCTGCTTTTTCTCTGACTGAAAATTGTCCTGACCAGGAATATCAGCAAATTGCAGTCAGTATGATACATTGTCTAGCAGAGGAGAATTCATTTGGGAGCAAACAATAAACTGAGTTCAAAACTTCACAGCGCTCCACAAATCAGATCTGGTATATAAGGCTATCCCTTCTAACAATAACAAGCCTAGACCAAATGCTAACCTGTTCAGTTTAGAAGTACAGAAAAGTGTTTTGTTTTGTTTTACCTTATTGTTGCTAAAGAAAGAACATGAGCCCTTGTTCACATTTATAATATACTGAGAATTTAAAGTCCATAAATTGAGGCTGATCCAGATCAATTTTATGTATAATTTGAAATTATATATCATAAATCTTTATCTGCTAAAAATCTCATTGCTATTTTTATACTTATTCTATCATGTCTTCTATGTCAGTCTACGTGTTTTCTTCCAGTTTTTTCCTGGCATTTCCTGCCATAGAACTATCTGACTCACTTAACACTGCAGAGAAAGATGAAAGCTGCCTTCAGGCAGCTTCAGCAAATTAATAATCTTTCTGAAGGGTGACAGGGTCAGCTAATGCTAGAGTCACAATTGTCTGTATGTACATAAAATACTAAATACTGGAAGTATAAAAAAAAAAAATTTGTATTTGTTAAGACCAAAAGCATATTTTAGCTGTTCAGCTCAGTAAATGCTGTAGCTCAAACATCTCCAAGGGGCTTTTGATGACCCTAGATCTGAATATATTAATACTAGCATTGGTTCGATGAGATTAACACGATGCCATGTTACACTGGAGGCTCAAAATGACTTATAACTATTTTCCTTAAAATTCTATACTTATCTCTTCAAAACAATATGTTTAACTTACAGTGCACGAACTTCTCAAATCCAAATTCGACTAGGCTGGTACAGGCTAACATATTACCACCTGAATTTCTATTGGTTTCCAATCAGCCATTCATACACGTAATCAGCGCCATTATGATCCACTCAGGCAAACAAAGCTCTTCCTTCTGCCTGAAGTATTTCCAAATGAAGGCATCCCTCCCTTGAACTGATCAAAGAAAGGTCCCCCAGCACCCCCACTTAAGAACAATGCCCAACACTGAAACACAGTAGAGAGGTTAGGATGTTTTACGTAATTATATTGCTAAGGAGATGCTGTAATATCTGGTTTATCGGTTGTTCAAGAAAGAAGTTGGCTCTTTTGTCCCTGATCTTCACCTTAACTGCAGCCTCTTTCCTGTATGGCTTGTTTAACAGCCTGTAACAAAATAAATACCAAATTCAATACCGAATCCTAAGAGCTATTTTACAAGAGAAGATTTAAATATAATTCTCAAAAGAGAAGAAATTATTATCTCCTTTTATCCTTCATAGTAAGAATCACATCTGTAACAATAAGGAAGAGAGTTAGGAATCTTGTTTGTGTGTGTGTGTGTGTGCGCGTCTGTCTTCGCTAACCTAAGAAGTGGAAAAGCCATCCCTTTTATTCTGAAAGAAACTTGGTTACAGATAACTTCAGAGTGTTTGAAATGATACTTAGCAATTCATTCATTAGAATGAGCTTCAGAGTTCGACGTTAAATGAGTATTGAACCTTGCTATTCTAAATGGCACATAGAAGTATATGTTGCAATTTTAAAAAAGCGTAATGATCAATAACAACATGCAGCATTAATAATACACTACTACTCTTCCCATAGCATTTTCTCCCAATATAATGAATAATCAAAGCCAGCTTACATACAGTGAGTATAAATAAATTAGGCAACTTCATTTTCTAGCTCTACTTTTCTAATGATCTCTGTAATCACGGAAGAGAGCTACCTAGTTTTAAGTAAAAAGGATCTATGTTTTTTTTCCAAACATTCTAATGGAGATAAGCTCTGGATAGTTGTTTACATTTTGAAGTAAAAACAGAATAAATTAGTCTTTCTGAAATATATAAAACTGTAAGCAATCTTGAATTATTTCGAATAGTGATGCTGAATGTTTAAAATTATTACAGTTAAGATCAATAGCAAACAGCTCTTGCTCTGCCAGGAGGGAACAGAAAAGAAAAGATGAAACTTTCTGAGATCAGCAAATTATTTCCACACCACAATGTCAAAGGCTTTCTCTGCATGCAGAGACTTGATGCATATCAAGTCAGTTGTTAATTGTTCCTAACCTACTTTTTTTCAAGAGCAGAGAATCTAATGAGCTACCAAGAAGACTTCTATGAGGTTAGCTAACAGTCAAGTTAGAATGATTCAGATTTCTGTAGACAATGTTTAATTTTTAAAGAAGAAGAAAATACAAAAGGCTACAAAAGTAGGCCTTTAGTAGCAGATGGAAAGTGGACTTTAGAGATGAAAACAGTTGTGCTCCATATCAAGTATTTTTGGAATTGTGGAGAACAGCAGAAATAAATACAGAATCACAGAATTGTAGGGGTTGTAAGGGACCTCTAGAAATCATCGAGTCCCACTCCCAGATGCCTAGTAGGCCAACCAGCCATTTCGCTCTTGCGGTACACAATTTGCTAAGATGGCTGACACAGCTTCTAGAAACAGTTGTTCAGAAAAGCAGGTAATGACATTAATGATCATTACGACTCTTGCTATATTCTACCCATGTAATTGCTTGTGACAACATTTAATGATCAGCCAACATTGAATTCCTCATTCATTCAAACACCAAATGAGCTAACTTCAATTCAGGCTCAGTTGAAAAAATTCCTACTTTCTTACAGCCTACTCCTACCTGCATCATATGCTGCCTTTGATGGAAACAAAACTGAATCTGCTGATTTGCAACCCTTTATTACTGAGTTGCAGCCTTGATTCCATCATTATTTCAAGTCGTGCCACCAGGCTTTTACTTTTCCTTCTTTACATGAAAAATGAATTAATGAACTGATTAATGAAAATTGCATTCTACTTTCTTTCGGTGTGAGTTTGCATACCTGTTACTAATTACAATGTGATTTGTTAACTCAGAAACTGCATTCAACTCAAAGCAGAAAGGCTATGAACAAATCAGTTGCTCCTTCTGAAAGGAAATCTTACTCACTACACCTGCTCAAGCCAACCTTAATGCATGCAGCCTGCCTAAACGTTTTGCATTTTTATCTTGCCTTTACAACTAGGTATGCAGTGTTTCATGAGGTTTGTAGCTCCTGTTATTTTTTTTTCCCTTAGTGTATCTTCAGATCATTTAAGCAATTACTTAAGAGGAAGTTATGCTCTCAGCCTATTAATGTGCTTTAATAAAGTCAGATATAAACTCAGTTTGTTCACAGTGATCATGCTATATGTTGATTATTTTACATTCTCTGCCATGAACAGGAACTGCCTATACTTCCTACTTCAATAGCGTATGATTTTCTGGAAACCACATAAAGGATACCATTTACCGTAATGAGTGCTTCAGTACTGACTCTAAATTGATTCAAGGTTCTCCTTAACATAATTCTCCTTCAAAATTCTGTTGATAAAAGTTTTATTGCATGAATTTTAGGTGGCAAAAAAAGATTAAATACGGTCCACAACTCATAAAGTACAGTTTATTTTTCAATATAATCTCTTGAATCATTAGCCAGTAAAAATAATAATTCCAGTGACACACATAGAAATAATAACCCTTATAATATAAAACCTACATTATATTAACAGTAATAATGCAAATAGGCTTCTAATTAATGTTTTTGCAGAACTATTTTTCAAAATAACCTTTAATATACTTCTAATGCTGTATATGCATATCAGTGCCCTCTGCTGGATAGAGTAAGATCCAAGCCGGTATTTCTGATCAGTCTTTCCCTATCAGCTGTATCATAAGAAGTTACGAACTATTGTTACTCCATACAGAAGGTGAAGGAAATGCATTCTTTAATGACATAATAGAAAAAAAGGTGGTTTTGGATCTCAAGTTCTTATATTATGTCCCTAAGGCTGGATGTAAACAGTTTAATTAAGCAACTGTGATCTCTCTGTATTTCAGCAAAGGAGCCTGCAAATATGTATGAATTTGCTTCTTATCTGTAAGTGTACATTACTACCCAAAGTATTTCACTGTGCTGCATTTCAGCATAGAATTTTCTTTTCCTTTATTCCATACATACAGCTTTCTATTTTAGTTCTAAGCCCACACAAGTGGCATTCGAGAATATTTTTTAGCTGTTTAAAAGAACTAGCTTTATTGCTGCTGAACTAAACTATACAGAACCGATATAAATGGCTGCACCTACTTTACCTTCTCTGAGGATAAATGACATACTCTAACTCCAGGGCTCTTAATATAACCAGTTCTAAATTCATTAAAAACCATATCCCAGTTTAGGCTTCATTCAAGATGAGATTCTGCCTTCAGATAATTCGTAGAGAACATCTATATTTTCTTATAAATGGAAAAAAAAAGATTCATTCTACCACTCCAAATAGGTCAGATTTGGGAAACCAAACAGGTCAAAGGCAATATTGAGGAACAAATGCAATACACAGCCACACACTTGAGGAAAGTGCTCATGCCATACTGCTACACAGCTCCTTTTCCAAATTGTATGTCACATTCTCTTTTTTTTCTTCTTTTTTTTTTCTTTTTTGTAAAGGAATATGCTGCAGTCTGGATGCCCTCCTCCCTTAATTGCAGTACTCAGCTTTTTTCCACTTTGCATAGATACAAAAAAGCATTTATCAGAAGCTTATCAGTAATTAAGGCACAGCGTAAAACAACATCTTCCTCCAAGCCCAAGAATTAATCAAAATCTAGAAGCTGCTACCTCATCAGAACTCTGAAGCTCTAGATGGATCTGATCCTCCACCAAGCCTTGCCCCTTCTCAATCCATGAAGCACATTTGCATCCAGAAAAGGGCCAAAGAAAAAGCATTTTGCATCAAGAACAGGGACAGAGATGTGCTGTGCCAGTGCAGTTGTCCCTGGTTTCTGGCAGAATCCAAACTTAATGGAGAAGTAAGGAGACATCTGGTTTAGAATTTGTTTTATAGATTGTTTTGCAGACATTCTGACTACAGACAGATTACAACTTTGAAATGAACTAAGCAAGTATACCCTCCTCACCTCTCAGGGGGAAGACACTATGAAATGAAGGACAGAAAGGGAGATTTCCTTGGACTGTAGCCAGATCTGGTTCATTTGTCCTTTACAAATATGGCTTAACTTACTCCTCATGCTAAGCTACACATGGGTAATAAACTCGGTAGCCCCAAGTGAATATCTGCACATAAATACTTCTCTCTGTGGCATGCTTGATCAATCAGGATGCTATACTTGAGGCTGTTGAGGTCCCAAGAAACTGTTGCCCATTACTTTCACTGCATGCATTTATTCAAACAACATCTTTTTTTTTTTTTTTACTTCAGTAAAAACAAATTAAAACCTGTATGATAAATTGTATTGATCATATACTTTCCAAGGGTCTATGATGCTAGCTGAGAAAGTGGCCAGTACACCATTATAATTCCAAAAGTTACATTATCACAAAACAGTTGTTATGCTCTTCTAATACTTACTATTCCATCTTTCTTTTAAACACATTAGTGAGAAATAGTATCAGTATATTTTCAGGACAGCAACATACATTGCAGTAGAATTTTCCCTTCTAATGTGGACAGAACTGCATTTTTATTCCTGTCAAATGTCAATTGAGATAAGTAAATCTAGTCACTCTGGAAATGTTCGTCAGCCAGACATGCCTCAACTGGTGATGATCAGCCATGAAAATGTTCTCAATTGAGCCTAATTAGACTTTGAATTTTAATCTTATTAAGCATCAGATATTGCCAATCATCTGCAACCAAGCTTCCCATTGAAATCAGCAGGACTATTATTGTAGAATAATGTTTTGTGCAACTCAAAAGGAGTTAGGGGTGCTTTTAACTTTCCTGCAAAATTAAAAAAGACAACACTGCAGCAGTGTATGTTCTGGAGGCCATTAACACAGCTTCCTGTATTACAGTGACGTACTATAAATGACCAGACAGAGCTATCTGTCTGATTACAAGTTGTCCAAAAATAAAAGATATTGTAAACAACAGAAAATGATCAGAAATAGATGAAAAAAATTTGCAGAACTTTCTTAACTGAGCTCTAGTGTGGCATCAAGAGTGAGGATTGCTAGACTCTGTTCTCATGGTACAGAACAAAACTTTAGTAGACATCCTTTGCCTGGAAGGAGTGTGCTGGTGTAGACATACATGGATACTTGGCTGAGATGACGGGATATGCAGCCAATTACCTTTATGCAGGATATTCCTGTATCTGTCACTTGTATGCTCATTTCTTAGTTTATTATTAAATAGTGTAGTAACCTTATGACAATTCAGATACAGATATATCAACAAAATAAAACTTCTTTAAACTATAATAAGGACACCACTGAAGAGTAACCTTTTCTGAAATAAAATAACTGTTGATAACAGAAAGAAAAATTGTACTGTCTAATAAAACTGTAAGTTATTTTCCACACCTTGTGGAAAGTTAACAAAAAAATTGAAGGTTTATGCTGATTTATAAATGACCTATAATATTTTTATCAAACAGTATGTTGATAAAGCATGGTTTATAAAATTTATGAAATACGAAATGTGTCAGCAACTTAGTATTTCAACTAAATTATTAATGCAAGTATAACTATAAACATACTGTTATTAGAAACCTGACACTAGGACTACTTTCTGCAACTATAATAATAAATAGTAACAATTATGGCATATTTCTTTGAATGTCATATCCATACCATTAAAAGTAATAAAAAGCATCCAAAAGATAATGCAAAAAGCATTCGAACTAAGCAATAAGGTATGCTTTGCAAATAAACTTTAACTTCCTTATTTAGAATTGTAAGTACATTTTTTATTAGTCAGCAATTATATGAAAAAATTAAGATGTTCACACAAATCTAGAGAAGAGTATTATTTATGAATGGGCCTCAAACAAGAGTTTCAATGGTAGTGTAAGAGCTGTATTTCTAAATTATTTGTAAACATTTATGAAATCTCTTGTCTTTCAATGAATGTATTTTTAAATTTCCAGTGCTTTATGAACTTCAGCCTTTGGGGTTATTCCTTGTTAGAAATGTATTGTTTCTTTTCACTAATTGTTGTTTGATAATTGTCCATCACTTTTTCTTATAATTTCCCTGATAACCAGATTCAGTAAACCACTTCAGAAGCACCCCTGGCAGTATGGCATTCAGATACCCAGTCAGAACTCATACCTAGAATTTATTGAATGAGCTGACACAAGGTTTCTTGCACACCCTACTTGAGACTGAGGCTGAAAAACAGAAGCTGAACATCAGCATGCCTTGACTTGGTAATGTCATTACACTCAGAAATGAATTGAATCAGAAGTGAACAATTCATAAACACCACTCAGTTAGACATTTGTTCACTGTGAAAATGATCCCTGAGCAAATGGCCTGAATAAAGACCATGGATCTCCTAAATTGCCCCCAGATCCTCAATATCACTGATATAGTGATTGATCAGCACAGCTGGGATCACTGTGCTACATTTCCAAGTGAAAATCCCTGATTTGTCCATTGGGCTATAATCCCTTCCTAATTCCACAACCATTCACCATTCAGTCAAAATCTTTTTTCTTTCCATACTTCATACGTTTGGCTCACAGGATCTGGAGGCACTGTCAAGAGACTTTTGTCATTCCCATCAGAATTCTGAAGCTTTTACATCTGCTTCCTCCACCACATTTTATGTATTTAAATGTAAATTAAAGTATGTATACACTTTAATTTGACAAAGTAACTGGAAAGTACATTGTAAGCAGATATAAAAAACCATCAAAATTTATCAATAATTGTTAGAGTTCATTATGAAACAAAAGTAGATCTTCTATATTTTTCTTTATGTATTCGATGAACTGTAGGATTCTTAAAAACCGTGAGCATTGGCAAAAGTAAGAAAGGCTGTCAGGCATGCAGACTTCAACCTTGACAGCTTATCTAGATCCAGACCTCCAGACCACACACAAGCGCATAAAGAATCTTTCAACAGAACAAAACATTGCAGTCTTAATATCAGTGAGGATTCTTTTTTTTTTTTAATTATAGAGTTTATTATACAAACAAAAAACTGACCTAATAACACAGTGTTGAAAAATAAAGACAGTACACTGCATTCTCAAACTGCTAATAATTAAGATGGTATTTATTAAAATTTAGTAAAAGCCAGGTGTTTGTTACAAGCTGCTCACCCTGTCTCCTCTCTCCTTACTACCAGAGACAGACATATGCCTGCTGAATGATTATTTCATAACACTAGTCTTAGATGTTTGACACTGAGATAGAGTGAACTGCACTCTGGGGCTTCTTGTCTCCATAGGTTACTGAGACATCCCCAGAAAGTAACTTAAGCCAATTTCTTAATTTTCAGATTACATTATTTTTACTAAAGGTCAGGTGAATAGCAACTTCCATTTTCATAGTCCAGTTCCACCTGATAGCTTGGCACTACTCTCTAATTGTATATTTTACTTGATCTCCGTATTTTATTTACACAAACGAAAAAGTATAGAAATTCTTCATTCTAGAATGATTACTCTTTTGGCCTTCTAAGAGGAATATTTCTCAAAGATAATGAAGGGAAATCAAACCTCCATCGCAAAACTTTCCATATGTAAATCTTCCACTAAATGTGTACAAATTCTTTTAGATGCATGCATGACTTCAGTAAAGACAAATATAACACCCTCACCTACTCACACTTTGTTATTATTTTAGATAGTTATAATTAAAGAAATGTACATCCAGCTACCATCTGCTTTGGAGACATTGTCTTGGCTAGCAGAAATACATAAACAATGCTTTCTACCACCTCAAGTGGGCTGAATATCTTCTTTTACATTTGAACCTCCAATATACATAATTGGTTCAATTTATCTTGTTAGCAAGAAATTTGCAAGAGAGTGTGTTGGTCTATAACTTCTAAGATGTTAAAATTGTGTTCCTTGCTCACATGAGTAGCTTCCCACAAAATAGTATGTGAAGAGCATCCAACTTTAACTATCCTGAAGGTTTTCTGAACTCCTGTGGTTCAAGTATGGATGATAATGCTGCTGCAAAGCTGTTGTGGGATGCCTCCCACATACGGATTGAGGTCATTTGTCCAGGGAACTGAACTTTCTCAGGTTCATCGTCCTGTGTTGCTAACAGAGCAAAAATGAATTACAATTGATCTGAGCAGATAATTACTTGGAAGCACTTGCCATAGCTGATAAAAATGTACATTTTCTTTGCAGTTCTTAAATTAAAACTTAATGTAATATAGACCACTGTTCAACTTCTGCTGCAGTATGTGTGTTGTTCAGTTTATTAAAATGAATGATCCCATGAAAAAACATCAGCATTTGGCAGTTTTGGAGATATAATGGAACATAATTAAAATAGTTAGGAAATAAATTGAAAGAAAAGAGTTACATGCTCTATGTATGAAATCCACCAGTAACACAGGAAATCTACAGAAGGTCTCAGCTATTATGTTATTTCAGTTGTTTCTGCAGCCCCTCAGATTTAGGGAATAGAGACTGATACTGTGCTAAGCAATATTGATTGCTCAGCTGCTACCCACCAGAAGCCTGGGAAAGAGATGTAAACATACGTCATACATTGTATGTAACATTAGATACTGTAGGATAAACTGCCTAAAGAAAAATAGTGTGGGTTTCATCAACATGTTTGCTGGAGTTAAGATCATTAATCTGTATCTGTGTAATCTGAGCAGCTCAGTAATATAACTAGCGTTTTCACTTTCAGGATTATTTCCTAATACATTGGTATATTAGGTCTTCATCAAATCATCAGCTTTTCTACTCAAGGTAAGGACTTGCTCTCATTACATTGCGTTCGCTATGAAAGCTCTGTAAATAGGCAATGCAGGAACTGTACAAGCAGTATAGAAATAACAACTGCAGTCAATAGCCACATGATGTAAATCTGTGAGGGTGCATGAAATGTGAACCAAAGGAATGCAAACTGAAAAAAATGGACATTACTGTTGGGCAGTTGAAAGATGCAGGCAGAAATTTTCAAAGGCAGACCAGGCTGCAAAAAATGCTTAATGAGGTATTAAGAGTTTGCTCCAAATTGCCTGCATGGTGTGTAGAAGAATGAAGTACAAAATCTTAACTGGTTGCTGTGGTTTATTTCTACCCTGTGCATAAGAACATTTATGGCATTTATGAGCAGAACAAAGATTTGAGCTCAGCAAGATATGGCATTAGATGTGAAAGGAGGATTGGAAATGTGTGTATGGACACATTTGTTTCAGAAAGTCTTAGATAGGAGTGAAGTTGTTTTGACCATCTCACCGGAACAGAGAAGTAATATTACTGTACAACTACTCACAAAACTGCATTATCAAGTCATTCTTTACATTGAAAATTGTTCCTGGTAAAACTTCTAATGACTTTCTAAATAATGTTTGGTGAAGACAAATGCTGTCAGTCAAGCAGAACTATAGTCATCTGTGTTCATTTTTAACAAATAACTTCATTTAATTTTATATATTGATGTATTAGGAAATTTCCATGCAGCTGGAAAATGCAGAGAAATAATAGCCTCATACCAGTGTCAAAACCTTCTGCACTATCATCAGCTGAGAATGCAAAGATCAGTCTCTCTGGTACTGAGGAGGGTTTCTTATTGATTGTTTCTCTGCCATAAGAAAAAAAAAGGAAGAAGGAAAGAAAAAGACAAAAAAAGAAGGAAAGTAAGAAGAAGAAAAGAAATCAGATTAAAATAAAAAGGGTTTCTTGGTCTCATGCAGAAAGGAAAAATAGCTCTTAGGGGGAACAAAAGAAAGGCAATCAAAATTACTCTTTTGTGCCAAACACAGGCAGTTTCAGCTTGTTTTGAAAGATTCATTCTCATAATCATAAAAGAAGACTTTGCAGAGGCACAATAATAATATCTTGTCTAAAAATAGGTCATTAGAATGATTATTAGATGAGATTAACATTGTCACATAATTGTTTTGTTCTCGTCTGAATTGTTCTGTTTCCAAAAAAATTCAAATGACAAAGGACTTTCATGAATCAACCGAATATAGTCAGAAGGAAACCTGAAACTCTCACCTTGTGCTTGGATAGCATGCAGGTTGTCTACCTGGAATGCTCTTCTGGTCTTCAATGGAGAAACTCTCTTGAAAGGAAATCTCAACAACAAAGGAAATTTAGACTGCAGCTTATCTATACTCCTGGGAAAAGGACATCTTTCACCAGGATTATTCTTCTTTTGAAAACAGGAGTAATGTAGCATTACAAACTACATCACATGACTGATTTTCCCAGCCACAATCCCCATTTTCTTCCTAATATGCAAAAAAAAAAAAAAAAAAGAAGCCTTCCTTTCTTCTTACCAGTCATACCATTTAATTTCCATTCATGCCCATGTTTCCGATCTAAACAAAACAATTATCACTGGCATTTGGCAATGCTTTAAACAACCTGAATTTCAGAGAAGATAACCCATGACCTACTTCAAGATGCACTTTCAAAGCAAACATTACTTTACTTTTATTTATGTCTTAGTTCATAATCAGCAGGGTATACCTAGTGTGTATGAGTTCACCTCTATTGAGAGGATCCCTGTAGAGCCTGTTTAGGTCTCCCTATAAATTCTGAAAATATCAGATGCTTGTGAATTAAGTCCTGCACTGATTTTAGGCTGTCTGTCTGCCCAGAGAAAAACAAGAACTTGTTTGCACCAAAATTTATATTTTCAGATATGTTCCAGAATCTAGCCTAGTATGAAGACAATATTTCCTTTTTATTACCTTGGGCTCTAATGAGTAATATCCGAACTGTATGTAGTGTTGTCAGTGGCAATTTCACTTAAATCTAGTTTTGTTGCAGACTAAGATAATTCAGGTATAATTAGCTTTTGAAAATTAGTTCATGAAAAACACAACATCCTCAGGACTCCAAATCATAACTGTAGTGGATGCCCTGAATTTTAAACTGTCTATAAATGCAAATAGGAAGCCGGTGTATTCTTCAGAAGTATTAATTACCTCATCCTTTTCCAAGTAGGCTGCCAGCAACTTTTAGTGTCTCGAAGTTCTTCAGTGTCACAGGTTGTATTTCTATATATTTACTCAGCCAGAATTCTTCAAATGATGCCCAAGATCTACACAGAGGTCTTGATTGCATACATTTTCATTACTTTCATTATTAAAATATTTAATATATACAAACATTTGTGCAGGTAGCAGTTTTATATGGCAGAAAAATATTTAATTGGGAAAACTGTCTGCTACTTCCCTTCCATAAATCCTCTAAATTTTTTTTATTTTTAGATTTTTTAATTGTGTGTGCACTTATTAAATGTATATAGCCATGTTTTGTTAATCTGGATTTTAGCAAAATGCCAGTTGATAGTTGGACTTGGTGATCTTTGTAGGTCTCTTCCAACTGAACGACTCTGTCAACATATAAAATCAAATTCTACTGCTTAATTCCATTATTTATTTGTCTACTTATTTACTTATTTAACAATAGAGCATTTAAGTAATTTGAAAATAAATCATAAGATTGCAGGAATCAAGAATATATGTTATGATCTTTCCAACAGAAGTTAAACACCTGATTCTTAAATACAAACATAGGATGAAATGCATTATTACACGTTGCCTTTTATTTGCTTATTAACCATGCATTAATCATACTGCACACCTCGTACCATGGTTTTCTGTGTTCATAGTGAGAAAACATGAATTATCTAATTAAAGAGTACATAAACATAGCTACTATAGCTCCTTGCAGAAGCAAGGTGAGATTGCAATCCCTGCCATATAGATTCGTAATGAGAATTTGGCACAGGAGACTGGAGAGAGAGGGCAAAAAGAGACGGATGGAAGACTGTTCCCTGGAACTGGAATATCTAAAAATTGCCCCCTCTTACCTTTTAAGAACTAGACCTTAATGGTCTTTTCCAACCCAAACCATTCTAAGCTACAATTGTGCTCAAATATTAGGAACTGGAGAACTAGTATGCCTTTATTTATAAAACAAACATATTTATTCTTCTAGAAGCTGTTCAGAATTTTTCAGAGGATACAGGCTGAAAAAAAATTCTGAAAATGAGTGGCTCAATGCAAAAATGGAAGGGGGCTTTCTGACATGTCATAGCTCCATAGCATGTCCATAAGCAAGCTGCCTAATAGCATTCTTCAGTCTGTATAGGCCATTGCTCAGATGAATGATATAGTTAAATGCCATAATAAATGTAGTTGAGCAGAAAAATCCATTTTAAGAAGGATCTAGACATTTCTTAACTTGATTTAGATATCATTTGGTTTTGCTCAGAATTCTCTGATATAAAATGATTTCGTACTTAGGAAGTTCTGACCTTCAAAGAAATTGAAAGAAGAATGGAGCAGAGGCTCATCAGAATCTTATGTGGTCCCATCATAAATTTGCAAAATTCAAAACACAAGAATATAACCTGACACTTCTCCATCTGGAAAATCTGACTGAAAGTAGATTTTCTGACTCTGTTTTACAATGATTTACACATAAGTTTTGAGGGCTGAAATGTTGCTTATTATACTTCTGTCTGATGGTTTTGGTTTTTTGTTTTTTGGTTTTTTTTTGGTATTTTTTGTTTTTTATATTATAAACACCTGATAAAACATCTTCTGTGATACTTGTGGACATTACTACTATAATTAAGCACTTATATCTGGCAAAGATGGGTAACAAACTGGAACACTATTTGAACAAATCAACATTCTTGTATGTTTATCTTGCTGCATTCGAATGACTGCAGGTTTTCGTTTTTTTTTTTCATGACAGCACCAGCTGGGTTGGGAATCATAACCATTGTTTATATTGCAAATCTGAATATCTGAGCTTCAATGTGCCTGATGAAACAATCATTAAGGCAGAGAGGCTGTTTTCCCTGAGCGAGTAGACACAAACTACTATGTTACTGCAGATTTTAGCTCTTGCTACCTTGGCAATTTGTATCCAAGCTGTCCGGGATTAAGGAGCATCGTGTTAGGATAAGCACTGCCAGCATGAATTCAGAGAGGAACTGTCTCCTTCCTTGCAGCTTGTTCTTACCTTATGAATCAATGAATTATAATGAAACGGATTGCTTCTGAGAAATTGTATGGAAGTTCAACACTATCAGGCATGCTCTGCAGAGTTTATTCTTTTATTTACATGCATGAAAAAGAGTGTGAAATGCTGGTATGTGTACCTCCAACCATGTGCTGTTTTGTTCACTGTAAAGAACTCAATAAAGAGTGAGCCTTTCTTCAATGAAAATGGCACATGCCACTTAGCAATAGATTATATTTACAAATTGTTCTCTGCATAGTTCTTTGAAGATGAAGTAAAAACATGACATTGTAATTCTAGGGGGAAAAAAAGGATCTGCTTGTGGAACAGTGAAGCTAAGGAAGGCAGACTGCTTCAGAGCATTGCTCAACAAAATGCAAACTTGTGGTTTTCATGCTCCAAGGTTAATCAACAGCAGCTATAGCCTTTTATATCACAAGTTATTTTAATCTCCAGTTAGAAAGCTGAGAAAACTGTTGTTGGAATGATTTAGGCTTTTAGATGACAAATGTCCCAAAAGGTGCTCTGAAGAGGCAAAGATGCTCTTTAGCTCATTCAAAACTCAGCTAATACAATGTTTCTGTAGAATGCTTCCCATTTCCTCCTTGAAGCAGAACACAGGAGTCATAATTCAATAAACCTACTCAGTTAACTTCATCAGAAACAGGTCCACCTTCTATATTAGATATGGCTCAAAAGCATTCTAAAACCTAGGTAAATCAGATGAACTTAATGTCATTTGAACATGAAAACAATGACTTTTTAGACAGAATCCTTTCCCATTCTACAGATTAAGTTTTTGTTTGCAAACAGAAATAGAAATTACTTGTCAAGGTGTATAAGTTAGGCGTAGAAACAGTATTTTTTTTCTCATGTAACTAATCTATTTCATTCAGATGAACAAATATAAAATATGGATTTAAAACTTTAATATTCTAGCGTACTTTGGAGACAAAATAACTGGAGTTCAAGTAAATTGAGGGCATAATAAGCAAATTTTCTTGACTGACCAGACATTTAGGCTGCTGAGGCAAGAGACAGCCATTCCTGTTATTGCTGTTGCCATCTGTTTCTCCAGTGTCACAGAACAAGAATGCTGGCTGATTAATGCACTTCATGCAAGAGCATAAACTTTACAAAAAATGACCTATAATCATTTGTGAATAATCGTATAATGAAGAAATTAGTCAATCTATTAATGTAGAGAAAGCATTACTAAGAACATTGGTTAGATCAAAACTGATGTCTAGGTGTATCTTTTCTAACCTTTGACTGTTAGGACAGCATATAAGCATTGCATATGCTAACATATGTGCTCCAGTGATTTAACATTACTTATGAACTACTGTCACAGCTTCAAAGAGTATCAGGATCATGTTTATAGGCAGTGTTACTCAATAGTGATCTTTCTATTCTGTGAATAGAAGCACTTTAAAACCTTCAGCTCCTCAGGGCAATCTAATACACAGAGCCACACTCAGAGATGAGTATGAAGAGCAGTGAAAAGCATCTTTTCGTAGAGTATAAGCAATAGCTATTGCCCACATCATCATGCATTAAACACAGCCCTGAAATTTCTCCTGCTTCATTCTTCCAGTGAAATTGAGCATCAGTGAATTTATGGATAGTAAAGGAGACAGAACATGATACATCTATACTTATGAAAGGCTTCATCATCTGAGTTGTACAGATCTCTCAGAGACAATGACACTCCAGAGGAGGGCCTGAAAATCCAGGGTCACCAGAAGAGGTGGAAGAGGGAAATAAGATAAGTGAAAAATAAAGGAAATGTGGTGTAGCCTTCATTCAGAAATTTCAATGGTTGCTAAAAGATCTCAATCAAGTCAACCTTTGTGGTCAGACTATCACAGTATTTGTGACATTACTCAAGGGATTGTTCCCTAATCATTGACATAGGCTGGTCAGTGGTGGTGCATATTGCCTTTTCCCAAGATTGTGTCAGTGTCTGGGCTGTTTACTTCAATTAATTTATGTTATATGAAGATCTGTCTAGTTGTGGCTGTTAAGAAAGTACTTGTCCAATGAGGATTGTCAAAGTGCATCAGCAAGAGCTGCTGCACTGATGTTCATAGAGCAACCTGGAATATAGTACAACTGTCTTGAAGCCTAAATATTCATGCATGGACTCCAGTCAGAAACATAGTAATACAAAGGCAAAAGCTAGTAGACTTTTACCATAATTCAAAAATATTCAAGAAAACAAAAACATTCTGTCCTTCCCTTTTTCTCCTTTTTGCCTTTACAGCAATCTGTCATTAGATGTCAACTGTGCTTTTCCAAATTTATAAGTGATAGCTCATTTTCTTCATGACCTTAGCTAGCCTGTCTAAACTTCCACTTAATTCCAAATAAAACATTTTCTTGTGTTGCAGAAAAAATTTCTTGCAGGCATTTGGGTTTATTAAGGTATTATACAAATGTCAAAGAATTCACCGACAAGAATATTTTTTCAAATATATTTAAGCTAAGGGAGAATCGAATCATCAAGCTAAAATCTGATTAACTACATATTCCCATCTCTGACCTACTGAACTATCATTTTGTCTTTTCAGTATTTCTTGAAGTCTAAACTAACTGGCTAAAAAGGCTATAAAGTGTAAAGAAGCTAAATCAAGCACACTAAGAGTTAAGTTGAACTCTATGAAAGTATATAGACATACACAGTTGAATGGATGATGTTAATGTCTTTTTTTCAAAGGATAAACTATAATGTAAGTCTCTGCTGCATCCACTTGAGAACTGGCATAAAATTCTTCATGTGAGTTGAGCTAAAAGTGCTCATAAATTGTTGTTATGATGAAAAATAAATTCTCCAAACACCTGAAGCACTGGGAATTGTCCATCCAAGGAATTTACACTGGGATCACGGTTAATACATTATCATATCAAAATTCCAATACATTTATTTCTTTGCAATATTTAATCCAACTTTCAGCATTTGTTGCACTTTTTTTACAACCAGATTTTTTTCATCTACAGTTCTTACCAGTAAAGCATCGTTATATCAAACAGACAATAAAAGAGAAAATTTTCATTTTACTGTCAGAAATAGGAAAACTGTATGCAAAATAACAGTTTTCCAGTTCACCCATATTTTTTTCCTCTATATTATCTAAATTCTACTTCTTTTATGCTTTATGATGCTTGCTAAAGGTAATCAACTTATACAGCACAATTTGCAGTGCTAAACTTTTATGGTGTTGTGCTGCTTTAGTGGGGAACACTAAACAGCACATGTTCAGCAAGGAAAAATTCTATCAAGCTTTCTATCGAACAATGGTCCTTATGTTCCATTTTAAGCTGGTTACAAGACCAATAATGTTACAGAGGTGTTTTAAAACCATTGCCTGGAAAAACTAGAGAAGACTGGCACTTCCACGACTAATGGCTCAGCTAAAATATTATCCAACACTCATATAAAACTCTGAGGATTAATTTACTTCTAGATGTCATAGGCCCTGAAGGACTCATTTGCTAACTAGCTCATGGAAATAATTAATGCTAGAGGTCATGTGATCTGTACGTTAAAATGTCAGGAAAATAATTTCCTGCAAATCTCATTAGCACAAAACAAAATAGTACAATATAACTACTCACATTTTCCAGCCCAAGCTTTCATTATTATCTTTTTTTAATTTAGATTGGACAGCTTGAGTATCTATGAAAATGTGAATTAATGTTTAATTGTACTGTATCACCTTTCTTGCAAAATATTTAATCAAAAAACAAGTAGGTAATTCAACTGTTTGCTAATCAGCTAAGTCTTGTTGACCTCTTCAAAATAAGAGGAAGAAAACATGAGACATTTCCTGTTATATATAAAAAAAATACGTGACAATTTATTTCAGCTTCACAAGACTTTTGAAATGTAAGGAGGTACAACCACTCCAGATACTTGGACACTTCTGTGTGCAATGTGCAACATTATAAAAGGCCATCTTAAAAGCTGTGAAGTCAAGAAATCCAAAGTTATGAAGTATCAGACTGCAATCTGTAGCGCCAATTTTTTCTGAACCCTCTGTTTGGGCATATGATGCTATACTCTTTAATTACATGAGCACATACTGTTTTTCCAACAGAATGCATGCCTCAGGGCACAATATGTATGTGGCTCACTTACTGAGCAGCTAGTCAATATTTTGTGTTATCCTTGTTGTTTGAAGCACTTTATTTACTGCATGCTACTCAAATCCAGCTCAGAAAACTGACATTACTTTTTGCACAGACTTTTTCTGTGCATTTCATAAATCATCACACACTCATCTCCTAATTTTGTAAGTTGTGTTGCCGCAGTTCTGATGAACTAGTGGAGGCAGGATTGCAGGAAGAGATACTTACTACTATCTCAGGCTATTTACCAAGCACTGGTTCATCTCAAGGTAGTCTGATATTGCTTGGCTATTTCCATTTTCTGCTTGGTCCTCTTCGATCTGCATTATGACATATCCTCCTGCCCTACTTTTACAAGTCACAGTCTCACATATGCGTAAAAGTAATTGTTGGCAAAGACTCAGAATTTTGGCTAACAAGAATATCTCCAATACATTCAGTATTTGAGACTGACAGCAAATGTCAGTGCATCTCCAAGTACATTACATTACATATTCATAGGATCACAGAATTGTAGGGGTTGGAAGGCACCTCTTGAGATCATTGAGTTTAGCTCCCTGCTAAGCAGTTTTCCTACAGTTGGTTGCGCAGGAAATTGCCCAGATGGGTCTTGAATATTGTGGAGAAGGAGACTCCACTACCTCTCTGGGCAGCCTGTTCCAGTGACAGTAAAGAAGAGAGAAAAGAGGTTATTCATTGTATTTGTAAGGAACTTCTTGTGCCTGTTGCCACTTGTTCTACTGTTGCTCACCATCGAAAAGAGTTCACCCCCATCAACTTGACTCCCACACTTTAGACTTGTATAAACTGTGATGTGATCCCCTCTAGGCCTTCTACAGTCTGAACACTCTGTCAGCCTTTCCTTGCAAGGGAGGTGCTCCAGGCCCTTAATAATCTTTGTCCCCCTTTGCTGAAATTTTTCTGGAAGATTTTACTCTCTATCAGTGTGTGGATCTACACATAGATACTTTTATGGAGAATTTCCTGAGATTCATGAAGGCAATATTGATTTGAGTACAACTTTGAAAAAAAAATGCAAATATTAAGGAAATACATGTTCATTGTGAGTTCTTATGAGTGTTTTACATGGCATAAATCAATTATGAATCACTACAGGATCCCAATCCCATTTAATTACCACATTCATATGCACTCATCAAATTATGTTTCAGTTTGATATAATTAAAATCATGTTTCATACTACTATGCTTTTTTTTTCAATCATGACAACTTTCTATGAAGTTCCAGTGTATTTTTTGACTTTGATCCTCTCAAAATTTTTTCAAACTCAGTGTACTAACTTTTAAAGTTATAAATCTCAGTAATCTTCAGAGCAGAGACAACAATATTAGAAGCACTCAGTATCAGATAAGTTCTAGTGTCATAAAAGGGACTTCATGGACAGGGAAAAACACTGTTTGAGGTAGTATCAAGAATGAAGACAGGAATATGAGAAGCTGTTGGATGAGAGTACTATTCTGGAGATTTTGGAAATAACTTGAGACATAGATATTTCTTGTGATTACATGATGAAATCAAGTCAGAGCTTTAACTTCTGTGATTTTCTCACCTAGAATTTCAGGCGCAACATGAGGTCAAAATTAAAGCACATTCTTGATCTAGAAAACAGTATTTCTGTACCTAGTGTGCGTCAGATTGACATACAGTCTGATGGGCTGAGGCAGGACTATAGGCGAGGACCATGAAAGAAGACTAACGTAGCCAAAGTCTCCCCAGAGGACCAAAATGATCTAACGAGTTGCTGTGGTTTGATACATTTCCAAAATTTACTATATAAGAGTTGTGATGTTAAAGAGAAATCTTCTTGCTCCTATAGAAAAGGTCATGATAAACAGCTAGAACAACTAGGAAGGAGATTCACAGTAGAAGGAGAAAATTTTAAAATAACCTGGGAAGAGAAACAGTTATAATCACATCCATCTGAAGGAAATTTACTGTCAGAGCAGTGAAGTGAATCAAAAGTTCAGATAAATAAGAGCTGTGTGCTTCAGTTTCTTCAGTCAACATATTATAAGAAGAGTGTATATGTTAGGAACTTACACAGTCTTAAGCAAGAAATGCAGTGTATTTTCTTGTATTGGAAATAAATTTAACAATTTCAGCCATGAACAGTCATTTCTCTTCATAGGATCTCTAAATGGAAAAACGAAAAAAGAAAAAAGAAAAGCACCCTACCTGCCTTAAGAAGTAACAGCGACAGATCATCGACAGTAATAGTTATTACACTCCTTGCTGTGGACTTATAGCCTGGAAAGTAGAAAGCAATCTACAGAAAAACTGGCAACTAGAGGGTATTTGATTTTCTAGCCATAGCCATTTAAAACAGATGCTGCTGCTCAAAGAGCTTGGGCCAGCCTCATCCTTCCAGTTGTGCTTATCCACCAGGAAGTAGGCTGCAAGGTCATAAAACAATATGTGCAATTCCCTCTAGGAAAGTAGAGCTGTACGCCTTGAAATTAGACCATCCATTTCATAACACACAGCCTTTGAAGTATAAGAGAAGCTAACAGGTTTGGACAGCACTGTTGCGTACTCCAGATTGTACTCCATTGCTGCTGCCTTTCTGCCTGTTTGTCCCCAAAGAAAATGTGACCACAGCCACCATGTGTTACATGGCTCTCCTTAAAGGCTCTCAGACATAAACGAGCTTAATCAAGAGAAGTGTGAAATCATAGCAAAGCCAGTGTTTCCTCTTTTGCAGATGGTTAGCTGCCAGAAAGGATCAGCCCAGACTTAATTGCAAGGCTGATGAGAAAGGCAAGCAAGATGGGAAGGTACGTGTTATGGTGTGGGCAGACCATTACATAACAGCAAGGCTGTTGCACACGCAGTCCCATATGAATCAGCACACGATAAAAAAATGACACTCAAAAAATGCAGAGATAAAATAACCCAATTGTTTGCCATTCACATTGAATAGTGAAAGTTCACTTTACCAAGATAACCCAAAAAGCTAACAGCTGGAGAATCACTTGGCTGAAGTAAGAAGAAAAATGTGTTTTTTTCCTTTAGGATGGGCAGATCAGTGGTGAATGCAGGAAACAATACCAGCAGCACTGAGCTTCATCTGAAGTGCTGACAAAGGGCAGCAGCTGTCTCTTGTCTGTGTGCAGTTTGCTTTATGTTCACAGGGCCAAACTCAGCTTTATAGCACTAGTCAAAGACTCACCGATATAAGGTCAAGAGAAACTGGTCAAGAATCTGACAAGACTGCAATTTAAAACTTAAAAGCAACCTGTGCTCCTTTTTTACCTTGCCTCAGGAAGACACGGAGTTAGTCAAATGCATGTATACACACACATTCAGAAACACACATATACTCATATGTAAAAACTCATATGCTAGACACACATGTACATATCCTTATAAAGGATTTCTTTTCCTTTTTTTTTAGGAATAGATTTTACCCTAAGGCAGGGAAATGTCCTACGTCACTCTAAGAACATTTCAAAGAAGCAATCATGACATGCAAAGCCGAGTACTTCTAATCCTTGTCTTACTTTTCTACATGGGAGAGTAGTAACAAAGTTGTGCTTATATTTATACCTCCCTGGGGCAAGGAGGTGACCCTGAATCTTTGTGTTTCTTTACTGCTGACAGAATTAGAGAAATATTATACTAACTGCATGTCATTGAACCAGGCAGAAAGGAAGTCTGTAATCACCAAGATAGTAGACTGAAGTGTAAAATCCATACTTGGCTGAAGAATACAAAGTCTTTGCAGTGTCCATAAATGCCTGAATTACTGTGACCTTATGTTTGCGTTGTAAAAATCAACTTCACAACCTAAGTACTAAGAAGTCAAAGTTTTCGTAGTCTAACCAGCATGTGAACCAAAACATTTCTGGAGGTGGCTGTGGACATTAGGTATCTGTTTCTATGGATATAATGCAGAGGGAAGGGTATAATGCACAGATATTTACATATGTCACTAATTTAAGTGGTTGTTTTTTTTTATATCCTAGCTTCCAAAGAAAACGCCAAAAAAGGAAACAAAACAAAACAAAACAAAACCCTGCAAAATAAATCACCTAGATTATGCAAATACTTTGTACCAGAACACATTACTTAAAGAAACAACAGAGGAAGTGAAATATTCAAAATCTGTGCAACATAAAGGAGATTATCTCTGAACAGAATACATTTCATACATTTCCAAAAAGAAATTGTGTCTCTCTAAGAAGACAGACTGGAAGCTTATAATGTCTAAATACAGTATCTGCTTATTTAAGGAGTTTTGCCTACTCATATTGGAGCTAGAAAATCTTAACCAGTAGCACTTTTTAGAAACATGATCCCCTGTTATAATTGTTGCTTTTTTTCCAGCAAATAAAAAGAAGAAGATCAGTATTCCTGGAAATGACTGTTCACTGAAAATTCAGCAACATAGCCTTATAATCTTCAGATATGAATTTTCTGTAAATGCATTATTGAGTCCTTGTAACTGAAGTATTGGATGAAATAAACAGAAAACTAATACAAATATTGGAATACATATTTTTCACTATTGTTTTTGAGGAACTTGAAGACAGGACAGGTCACCTGCATTCAATGCTTAAAGAGGCACTTATGAGTCAGGATCTCATTGGCATCAGTTTCAGTATGTTTTACACCTGAACCCGAAGAGTGCCTCAAAGCCTTGTTAATATTTGAAAATATATTTCAAGAGCCTTAGAACAAAAGGAATACTTTAATTTTTAAATGGAAAGAAGAATATCTTTTCTACTGCCAGAAATATGGAATGCATTTTGAAGTTTACATTGTATTAGACAATACTTGTAATTCTGTGGGATAGTAAGGGCTCTCGAGGTGCAGCTGGACACTAGGATCTGTTTGGATTTTCCGTTTGCAAGTTCAGATCACAATTCTGCCATAGTACAGAAGTAAAGCCAGAAAATAATTATTCATATGCTTCCAGTTTTATCTATTGCCCAACCTTCGTTTTATTTTTCTCCTAGAATGCACAGATGGACTAAGGGATGATTAGCTGGCTGGCTATACTTCATTATGAAATAGTATATAACTCATGTTTCAGAAATCTTATACCTTAGATCCTTTTCCTCCTTGCCAAAAAGGAAAGTGTTTTGCATTTTATTTATGTCTCTCAGATATGTTTTTGATTTATTTGATTTAGCTATCCAGTGAATTCTAGTCAACATGGATTTTAAATACTAATAAAAGTAAAGTCGAAAGCAAACTGTGAATTTCTTAATTGAAAAATCTGTTTTAAAACAAGGGAAAAAAAGCACAACTATGAGGTATTCCTAAAACAGATGAAAGTGTGGAGGGTTGTTCATCTGAAACCTTCAATTGTATTTAGACACATCTACAGTGAGCATCTGCTTTTATTTTTGCAATATTAACACAAACAAAAAATTAGCAAGGACAGTGCTAGAATAAGTGGAACCATTGACAGTGATACAGTTAGACGTTGTACTTTACACCACTGCATGCTTAGTCTTGTACAGAACCTGCTTCCTAATGGGGATGCTTACAGCAACAACCAAAGCATGCACATCTGTACAAGAATGCAGAATTAAGCACTAAGCTTGGTAACTGTTGGTGAAAGTTCTCAGCTAGTGAGCAGAGCCTCCAGAGAAGAAAGATTTTTTTTTTTCATCCTGAAAGGTCAAGAAATTTAGAATGAATATTTTCCTGCTACATTGCAGCTAATTCCTGGGAAAAATAAGCTTAAGTTATACAAAACGGCAATAGCCATTGGGACATTTGTGACTATGGTTCAAGTGAATACTGTAAAATGATTCATTCAGAGTCATTACATCCAAATTTGTCCATAATTATTCCCTAAAATTAGGAATAACTTCTTATAAGACGGAGTGGAAATGGATGATGTAATGAAAATGACAATATTGAAAGGAAAAACTGTCAATCATCAGCCTACTTCAGTCAAAAGGACAGCCCAGACAGTGATTCGGCAGATGAGATTGTAATATTTTGTTGTCCTCATTTTCCCCCTCAAAAATTTTCTGCTGTATATCGCAAGCAGCTGTGATTCACAATTAGCTTTTCATTACATTAGCGGAAAGGATAGTTGGAATATAGGAATCAATCTCTCTTCAGCTTTTCAAAACATGGTGTGACATTCCCTGTCTATCCAGAATTTTTTCTTTGGCTTCTCAGTATCGGTTAACGTTTATGGATTCTCATAATTCTGACTGTGAGAAATTGCCTACTTTTTTTGGAAAGAACGTGAAATTTAACTTGACCTATGCACATACATGCCTGCAGTTCTGTTCTGAAGGCAGCAGGGTCCATATCCAGCACCACAAGTGGTGAATGAGGACCCTGGGCTGAGCTGAAGAGGGAGTTTTAGGTCATGGGGAGGTGCTGGAGGAGGACCTAGTGGAGGTTGGTCAGGGCCTTCAACTAGCTTCCGGCTGGTGGAAGCCTTGTTCCTGCTGCTCCCTGACTTCATGGAGGGCCCATGACCTCACCTTTAATGCACCTGTTCAGGTTCTTCTAGTTTGTTCATTCCCACACAAAACTGCATTAATGGTTGGGGCTTTCTTGTCACTGGGGCATTTATCTTCCAGTTAACAATAAATAAGGCTTAGCTCACACAAGTGTTAAGAGGAGTTATTTGTACATATCAGGGGGAAAACAGACTTCATAGGGTGGATTTACATACTTTACTTAGCATTAGCATACATTAGGACCACTGAGAATGTCTGTGCTTACAATGCATTGCACACACTGAATTATACTGAGAAGAGACCTTTATTGTCACAGAACTTAGGTATCAGCTCATTAAGTTACTGGCTCTTATGGAATTACATATTTGGAATCATTATGAAAACAACCAGTACAACGGATGAGCATTTTCAGTGACACAAGTGTGGCATTTAAAAGTAAAATAAACAAAGGAAAAGGCACCACTTCTGATTCAGGAAGTATTTGATCTCCAGTGTTGTTGCATTCAGCAAGTTCCAGGGCACTGGAAACTGAGAGAAACTCAGGGGAAGTACAGCTAAATATTTTCCTGTCCTACTCATATGTCTACAATTTGGTTAGTTGGCTCTTCAGTCCATTTCAGTATAGTCATTCAGATTGATGTGTGCTTCTCCTAGTATCATCAGCATATAAGAGTACAAGAACCTAGTCTGTAGATTATATTGAACTTTCTGGGGCTACATATGTTATTCAGCCATCTCCAATTGACATATAGCACTGTGAACCCATTGATGTCAGTGACAATATATCTGCAAAGAAACTGAGAAGAGAATGAAAGACCAAAAGAATGTTATTGGAAAAGTATTATTTTCATCATAGTACGTATCCTCTGAGTGCAAATATGATCATTTCACTTCCCTCCAAACACACTTGGTAATAAATAGCTCACAGCATCACAGAGATGTGCTGGGTAAATGCTGCAAGTTATGAGGCAAATTTACTGCCTCATAAACTCACAGCCGAGTAAACTGTCATTTGCAAGAACAATTAACTCATCATTCTGTTCCATGGAGGGTGCAGGATATTCCCGAAACCTGTAAATTCAAAGAAAACAATGCTAGTCTTACATTTAGAATGAATACATTTTATTAATATTGAATTCACTTGCACGCAAATATGTTATTTCCTTCCAAGGATCTGCAATCTAGTGCCTATTCCTTACCATGTATATTGTTAAAAGGTAGAAGAAATAAGACAGCATTGAGTGATGGTATTTTTCTTTGTTGTCTGTTCCTAAAATGTATAACCCTTGGAGTTATACTAGTGAGATGTTGCTGGGAAGACAGACAAAAGATCAAAGAAAAAGATTGCTACCTGTGAGCCATGTAAAAATGTGACATCTGGGGCTATTATAAAAATTGTTAGTTTAGACTGAAGATTGTCCAAATGGATAGAGGATGATATTATAAGATGGTTCTTTTTGTAACCTGTTTTTACTACTCACTCCCACAAACCCACGTAAGATCTTTACAGGTTGGATTTTTAATCTTCTCGGAGCAGCAAAATAAAACTTCCCAAGAGATGCTTCCTGAAAAGCTGTAATAATTCAGAGATCTTGTGAATGCTGTAGGTGCAGATGATAAGAAAGTGTCACCTCCTGATCATGTGGTTCACAAGGAAAAAAACATCCACAAGCAGTATGCATGCACTGCATCATGGCAGAACAGGTCATCGTTTCCCTGACAGTCTGAGCCACATAGGGCCTTTACATTTGACTGCAAGAAATATGTTTGTGCCTGCTACATGCAGAACTACAGATGCACTCACTGCAGCCATCATGATGTAGGTTAGCTGAAAGGGCAACACAGGGAAAAGATAAAAGAATGAGGCTGAACTGAATTTCTGAATAGGAAAAAGACAAGCTGGTAATTTAAGCAATGCCTGTTCTGTCATTTTACCCTGGAACGAGAATGTGAGCCTAAACTCCCCAGTTGTTCTCATTGTCACAAAGCTGACCCACATTTCAGGTTTAATTAGAAGTGAGCTAACTGGACATCCAGGTAAAGAAACAGACAAACACTGACAAAATGGCTCACAGCCTGGTTTCTGCTTTTAGATAGCATAAATGCAACTTTTTTGGGTGACTTGGTCTGTGAACTTGAGCCCAAACTCACACAGAGCTCCTGCAGGTGCTACAGATGAAGCCCTCATTTCCATTAGTGCCCCAGCAGAGTTGCTCCAGGGTGGCATGAAGTTATGTGATGTTTTCCCACGAGCGTGGCACTATCAGTACCTGTGATGTGGCAGTTTCCCAAAGCTGTGCTGCATAGTAACCATATCCTGCTGGTACTGCCAGCATTGCTGATTCCGCAAACCCAACCAGAGGCAGCAATGTTGGGAAGTGCCAGAGAGAAAAACCTGAAGTAGTTTAGCCTTTGGAGACCATAATTTCTGTCTGAGGAGACTGATTATAAAACTAAAAATCATAGCGTATAAAACTAAGAAAACATAGCGTAAATGTAAAATGAATGTGGAAAATTCCTAGCTAAAATGCTATAGAAAGTGACAATAGATTCATGTTACAAACCAAATAGCAGAATATACAGTATGCTTTAAACTTCTATTACTGCCAGGGGAGCCATATAAATGTGCTAAAAGCCAGAATAGGCGCCTGTAAATTATTAATTATGGTTGCCTAATAATAACTTGGTGAATAAGAAGAAAAATGGTAAAAATGTACGATTAAAAACATATTAAAACAATAAAACATATCACGCACACTCTACTTCACAAAGCACTTTTCTGTATAATTTATATTTTTGTACAAGTATCTTTAAGTAAAATTACACTTTTTGCCCAATTTAGTATTTATGACATTAATTTACAGAAAGTTTATATGTTTTGCTGAATGCTCATTTCTAAGCACCACACTGATTCTCATAGTGGAAGCAAAGAGGTCCCAAATGTACGTTGTACCAATTTTGACATTTCAAGAGCAAATATAAGAGCAAAGAACTTGTAGGTCTATAAATGAGCTGAACCATTGAAAACTCTGTTACACAGGGGACAAACCGTAGTAGCAATGGGATGCTGCTGCTTTTTTAATCCCAGAGGAAGGAGAATGTACAAAGTATGTCCATATCTTGACTGACTATAGTATAAAAGATTGCATAGAACTGTACAGTAATGAATGGCCTAATCCGATCTGTGTATATGAAGCCAATTCCTAAGGAAGCCATGGAAGTCCTGCTGTTTGCTCGTGCGCTTGAAAATGCCTTTCTGTCAATGCAGCGTTACGAAGCTGTAATTCTTTAGACTATGATAAAACAGAACTATTTCATGGTTTTTTTCTGCTCATGCTATAAGCTTCTCTATGAAACACTGTTGTATGGTACAAACACCACAGAAACTGATATAGAAATTGGCTTTGAGCATGATCTATAAAACAAGGCTATCTGATCCACAGCAGTAAAGATTATTAGCAAGCTTTTAAAATAATTTTGGAGAATTTTGCTTCTGTGCAGCTCACTAAGCTCCCACTAATTATCACACAGTTTAAATATGAGCAAATTCTTAATGTTATTCCATTCTGGGCCTTGCTCTGAAGGAAATGGCACCATATATCTATTTACACCATTAGAAATCCTCTAAATTCAAAGAAAAATGTTTAAACTTGTCTAGCAAATAGTCTTCTCCATTAATATATTTTCTCTTTGAATAAAGAGAATTAAACCTGACACTTTAATTTTTCAAGTTTGTTCTCAGTGGTGTTATTCAGAAAAGAAAAGTCATTTTCTTAGATGCCTGTCCTTAGTATTTTCTAAATTTTGAATTCTCTGGAAAGCAAAGAAATTTTAGAAAGTAGTTTCTGAGAGTGGTAAAAATGTTTGACTTCACATAAAACAAGAAAACAGCATGGTCTCTTTGATGTTCATCAACAAGCCTTTTACCAATGAAAAAACGTATCATAAGATATATTAATCATAGAAAATAACTCTTCAACAAAGAGATATCCAGATGGTTCTATGGCACTTTGAATACTCCTAATGGAATTATATGATGTCTTTACCATTGATGTGAGGGTACTTTATGTCCTTGTTTCTGAAAAAAAAATAAGGAAACCACATTTCCCTCTTACATAATGTTAATAACAATCAAGTATGTCTAGAAGTGAGTCCATTACATGCTAATTAGTAACATTTTGGCTGGAGCTGACATTTGTTAGCAAATGAAGCATTCCAGGAAAAATGCAATTTAAAAATAAAACCATAGTTTTTCATATGTTCAATATAATCTCCCATGATTCAAATATAATAGCTATCCATGACTGCACAGCTGCTCTGTAGAGATGGTGTGCTGGGTTAATTACAATGATCGAGCAACCAATAAACAGCTCTGAGGCTTGGAGTGTGACTTCTGTATAGGAGAAGAACACTCAAATATAAATGCATTTATCCAATCTTCTATCTGTCTGCTAGACTGGGCAGGAATTCAGTTTCTTTCCCAGAATGAAAGGCTTCTTCAGCAGTGACACCTCAGCATGAGGGAAAGTCTGGGACTTCCCACAACCAGTGCACTGTGTCAGCTCCAGCAGTGGGGCCACCATGGTTGGACCAACACTGTGACCACATGCTGAGCAGGGGTAGGGAACTACCAACACTTTGCGTCTCACCTCAGGTCTAAACAAGGGTGTTTTCATTTCAGGCAAGAAGAGGCTTAACAAGAAATGCATGAGAAATTTATTCTATTGATGATTGCTACCAGGCAAATAAACTCTTCAAAAATCAAGGAAATTCCTATGGCCAGCTAGGAGATAGCTGTCTGCAAGCATTATGGAAGGATGTAAGGATATATGGGAGGGAGAATGTAATGAAAGGAGAAAAAAGCTATGCTGAAATTTGAGAAAAGCAAGAACTAATCAGTGTCTAGATGCAATATTAAAATCTGACCTCAGCAGAGATCTTTTTAATCTTCATAAACTCAGTGAATAGAACTGGGAACTAAAAATTCATTACAAGATTATTATTATTATTATTATTTTTAAATATAATTTTTACATCTAGACCTCTTATGAATAAAAAAGCTTGTGCAGTTTCCATATTCATAGCTTTCAATGGTACAATTTTCAAGTTACATGTGCCCTATAGACAGATTTAGATGATGTTTCTTTACGTGCATTAGAAAGTGTCTCTTAAGTATCTTCTACTTTCTTCTTCTAATGTCATTCAGACATTTCAACTGTCCTAGCTAAAGCCAATTAAAGCAAGACAAAAGTACAGAAGTAGTATTAGATTGCCATTTCTTACCATGCAAAACCAACAGTATTGTTGAATACATTATTTTTAATTTACTGTGATATTTTTAATTTAGTGATTTCAACTGATCAGTTTTACAGTTCTTGGTCTGGGGTACATATGTAGAATAGTATATGGTGTTTTTAGTGCACACAATGCATCATTTTATAGTTACTGTATTTTATATTTATTCTATTTGTATATATCAATCAAAGTAAAATCCTACATTGAAGCCAGCAAGTCTTTTACTAGCCTTACAATTTCTGCAAGGATATGTATTATTGGTATGGTCAGTACGGGTACATTACTTCTCAGACATTTGTGTTTTTCTTTTATTAAATTTATAGATTGTATGAGTATTGTACAGCTTTAGGAAGTTATCTATGTCTCTTGCAACTTAATGATTCCAACAGGAAATACAGAGAACGAGCCACAAGTAATAAAAATCAAAATCAAGATTTCTTCTATATTCAAGATAATAACAGTAAAAAGCAACATAAACTACTTAGATGATACTTTTCACTTGCCAAAAATAAAAACAGTAAATTCCTCAACCCACATATGTAGTACTTGGAGGGATATATAACTAGTCTGAATGGGTTGCTATTTAAACAAAAAATTGTATAAATCTATGGGGGAAAAAATGTTTACTGATTTTTCTTCCCTTCTTTATGATGTTATAACCAGACCAAAGGATGGCTTGGATGCTGAAATGTTTGGCTAGAACACAGGGTCACAATTTCTATGAAATCGTAAAGATAGCATGAGTAGTAAAAAGCCCCAAACATACTCCCACAGCTGACAACAATTAGACATTCAAAAGTTGGAATGGTAAGTGATAGAAAATCCAGCAAGGACACAGACCATTACTTGACCATTAGTCTACCTGCTCTTTTTCCTATGGTTCAGAATTCATCTTTTTGCAATCTGTAATTACATCCCTATAAATTAACATTTTGCTGTGCCACCTGCACTGGGACCACCATGTCTTCCCAACAGGTGCCACATATATGATAACCCCTCACATACATATGGCCCACTCAAATGTCTAACATGGATTTGACCAGCCCAGCATCCTATTCCTTTCTGCTACACAAAGGCCAGCTGTGTTGATGTGAATAATCTTAATCCACTCTCAAGTGCATGGACACACATCCAGAAGTTAACATGTCAAATTCAATTAATACATCTAGGATGGTGAGGCACTGCCATAGGTTGCCCGGCGAGGTGGTGGAAGTCCTGTCCTTGGAGGCGTACAAGGTCAGGCTGGATGGGGCCCCGAGCACCCTGATCCAGCTGTAGGTGTCCCTGTTCATTGCAGGGGAGTTGAACTAGGTGACCTTTAAGGGTATCTTCCAACTCAAACGATTTTTTGATTCTATGATCTAGAAATATTACAACAACCAAGACTAGAATATCAGAGCACCACATAGTGAAAAGTGAATACAGGAAGTATCTCTCAACAGTATTCTCTTCATCTGGAGGGTAAATAGCTGACTGTTTCACAGGCAGTGAACAAAGCTGCCTGTAATCATACCCCCTATCTGCCTTTACCCTATTTCCCTTCTTCCTAGAGTGGGGGCCAGATAGTCAGTGAAATAAACTGCAAAACACGCTATTCCCTGACCCCAAGGTTAGAACTATCATAAGTACTGACTGGAACTGGCTGCAAATAGTGCTTGTTGTGCCCTCACTTTCCATTGGAAATCGAGTAATGACATGGGCAGTGAGTGCAAGCCCTTGCAAAGGTTACAGATTTACACGTGCTGAATCAATCTCCTACAATAACATTACAGAAATCATTGAGGAGTTTTTTACTGTTATTTTTGACATATTTTGTATGTTTATTGTCTTCTTTAAAATGACAACAACAACAACAGCAACAACAAATCACCATCATAAAAGATTCTAGATAGCAATTTGTGCAGTTGGAAATCTGTAAATCCAACGTCCCTTGTTGGGACCTCCACTGCCCAATATGTACAGTTCAATGTTCAAAGCTTTGATGAAAATGAAAGTAACTGTCTCAATTCAAAAGAAACTGAGACTTAGATCACCATGGTAAAAAGCAAAATAATGTAATTTCTATGGGAAAGAGACACTATCAAACAAGTGCTCATTCTTAATCAATACCAAAAGGCTATTAGTTTGCGTTATGTGCTAACACAACATTTACAGATATTCAAATACTAGCCTGTTCAGCTGGGAGAGCAACTTTTTATTCTCCTGCAAACATCTTCCATTCCATCAAAAAGTGCAACAGAGCCAACCCTCTGATTTGTTAGTGTTCCAGTTAGCTTTAATCCACCTCTGGCTTGTACTGTTCAAATATGTGAAAGAATAAAATTCATAACTTGAATATACTATCAATTAAATTTAAATGTAGATAAAGAGAGAAGTGCATATTGTCTAACAATATATATGTAAACATTACTACCAGGACAAAAACAAGTAATATATTTGTTAGTGATAACATATACTAGTACAATGTGTTTTCTATGGTACAGTTTTGAACTAATCATCATCTTTTAGGGATATCATGATGAAAAGATTGCTGGGAACAGCAATCATCAAGGTATACTTTAAAATATTTTAAATTAAAAGCAAAAACTGTAAATGTTGAAGACAGAAATGATGATGGCTTGCTCAGAAACACTATGCCAACAGCACTTTTACAAAACTCATGGAAAACAGAGCTTGTTATCATTTTACATGCAGATTACAGTGACTAATTGAAATCCATCTCACGAGAAAGGCTTTGTCAGTTTTATTTTCAAAGCTGCATTTTTATTTCTCCTATTGTTCACAGTTCTTCTCCGACTTAAAGGCTTCACTGAAAGGACCTTTCCTATAGAGAACAGCACTTAAGAACACATTTAAATTTCAGTGATGTAAATGGAATTTAAGCATGTGTTAAAGTACTTTTCTGAACTACAGCCAAAATATTAAAGTAATGCTGTGAAGTTGTTTTTCAATAAGTGCATGTGTGCAGACCACAGTTTCACAGTGGTATTACATTAATTTGCCCAGGAATGCTGAATTTCTGTTTTCCTCTGGTAACTGAGTACATGAATAGGCAGAACATCTGAGTAGGATTTTAGAAGATATCTAGAGACTCAAGATAAACTAACAGCCAGTGGTGTTTCCTCTGACCTTGAGGTAAGAACTGAAGTACTTCTGCATCTTTAAGTTCATAAATACTCTTGAAAATCTGGCCAATCGCACCTTAGGTCTTAGGCCAAAACTGGTAACTCTTAGCATAGTTAAAAAGCAATGAAAATGTTGTTTGTTCTAATCTCAGAATTTAAGGTTACAAAGCCTAGAACTCTCATATCCTTGACTTCCCAGGTGTGACCATGTCTATTAAACTGCACAGGAATCTTTGCCTTCTGTGAAGGATTGCAACCTTCTCAGCTGTTTTTTCAACGTCAGCTCATTGCTGTTTTGCTGATGATGTCCCTCCTGGTTCCTAGACACTCTTCTGACAGGAGCACGGGTAGGTTTTCCCCACTTATCTCATCAATCAGGTTCCTGTACTATGCACTAAGGTATTTTACAGTTCTTCTCTTACCAATGATCTTACTCTAACTCAAAAAAACCCCTTTGTCTGAATGTAAAGGGTAGAAGAGAATGCTTAAATTTTGTCTTCAGATACTCTTCCAGTTCTTTGCCAAATAATTTAACTTGTCTTCAGCCTTCACACTCTTTCTGCAAAATAGAATATAAATTGGTCAAATCCATGGGAGAATAAGATCTATTTACTTTAACAGCGCTAATGTATATAGGAGGAAAATGTTAACATTGCACATTGTTCCATAATAGTAACATGTTAACATAAATTTTTCATTATTGGATTGTTTCTTGCTGTTATCACAGATTCCATGACCTCCTGCTTGTTACCTCCATCCATCATACAGAAGCACAAGAGGGATATTCACAGAAATCAGTGAAAAAAATGTCTAATTAAAATTCCCAGTAAATACTTATAAATACTTTTATACTTACATTTGTAGCAGCATTTGGCTCCCAATTAACTCCTAGAGCAGGGTTTAAATGCTTCAGTTAGAAGAAAATAGAATTAAATAATAGACAAACTGCCTCAAAAACTAATTGCATTTTAGGATGGTGTTCATCTGTTCCTATGTAAACTCCAATAATGTCTTCTCTAACTGTGTTAGCTACCCAGGTTCCTGTAGAAAATAGTGGTATTCTTGTCAATATGTTTAGTGAAATCCTTGGTATAATGAATCTCATCCTGAAACTCAAAGGTTATCATCAGCTGTTCTCTAAACCCATCTATTTCATCACATCCCATTTTTCCATGGAGACCATTATGGTTCAAGTATGTATGTTTACCTTCTGAAGGAGTGGCCTCCTCAAATTTTATTTTGCCTTTGAAGGCTGCTGCTTCTGTTTTAGACCAGAAGACACTGGAAGCTAGTCTACTTTTTCTAACAGTGTTAGCTCATTTGATAAGACACTCAATAAACCTACAAAAATTCTACTACCCATACTCTTTGATGTCATACCTACAACAACTCTATCAATACTTTTCTCCCAATCAATTACGAAGGAATTATAAAATGATTAAGACAGCTGAAACATTATGAATGTTTACAGATAAATGAGAGAAATTTCAGCTTTGGTCTCCCTACTAAAGCCCCTGAATTTAAATTAGAAAACATGTTATAAAATAAAATTCTGTATAGCTGGTGTCATGATTCTGCCCCTTCACAGAGGCCTTGCAGCTTCTCACATCCCTCTGTGACTTCATGCTGTCTTCCATTGCCCATCTGTCCACACTGAGTTTTGTTTTGTTTCCCTTTACAAAAAGGTACTTAAAGCAGACTGCAAAGTAGCCTTCCTTTTTTTTTCACTTTTACTTTTTTTTTTTTTTTTTTTTTTTTTAGTGTGGGAATGGTAGGAATGTTCTGTGTTTAATTCTCAACCATGAACTGGCAACTGCAACAGTTCAAGGGAGAACTTTAAGGAAGAAAATTTCTAAAAAAAATTATTCAGAAAAATTAATTATGGAATAGAGCAAATGAACTAAAACGTTATAATGAAGATCTCATCAGGGGAACACCTGTAGCTGAATTTTACAAACAATAGGAAAAAAAAGAACATCAGTGAAATTTTCATGAATTTTAAAATGCTCAGTAGTGCTCGTGGGTGAAAAGTCTATTAGGAAAGACTAAATATTTTTCAATCTCTATATGTTTAGTTGCAAGGAAACAAGAGCCTTTAGAGCAAACCTCAGCATAAACATGAGGTCAATGTCAGAGGGACATTGCTATAGGACAAAGCCCTTTCTAAAATACATAATTATTAAAGCTATTTGTATCGTAATGGGAAGCATCTAATTCATCATCCTGCCTTTGGCTGGCAAAATCTAATTTTTAACCTGATTTTAATACCCTGAAGTTACCAACGAAGACTCCTTTCTCTGTGGTTCTTACTAGCTGTGGAAGTGTAAAGTTCATCACTTGTACAGACCTTCATCTATCACTGTTTCTGTTTGTTCTAATCTCAGAATTTAAGGTTACAAAGCCTAGAACTCTCATATCCTTGACTTCCCAGGTGTGTCCATGTCTATTAAAAGGCCATGCTGTGACTGTCAGAGATAGTTGTTGAATCTGACATGAAGATACTGAGTTGGTCACAGCACAAGAGCGATTTCTTCTGGTGGAGGAGAGAAGCTGAGAGAGAAAATGAGAGGAATAAAGGATCGTGTTCTCTCCCCCCCC
>JACDJE010000644.1:10589-31588 GCA_016647715.1 Pavo muticus | reverse complement strand
AAAAAAAACATTTTTTTTCCTTTTCCCACATTAGAAGAACCATATAAAAATAGCATATGCATTTTACTTAAACATTTGAAGATACTATTTATCAAGATTTATCAAGGTTTTCATACTAAACCATTGAATGGGGAGAATTCTTTACTTTAGAAAGCGTTTATTATCATATAATGAAAAAAATACAGGATTTCTTGCCAGCAGAATTGTCTTGGACACTTCTCTCAAAGATGCCATGTAAATTTATATTCTCTGTTTAAAAGATGTAAATCATCGCATGTGGCATCTTGTCATGGAGAGGATGCAGCATGTTGCGTATCTGGCATCTAAAATGGCAAATGGCAGATTGGAATTGTGCTAAATGGGGACCTGGAAAGCAATGGCTTACTTGTGAAGATATGGGATAGCGTATCTAAAATACTGCAATGACTAATCTTAAAGTTTAGAAGCAGATATCAGAAAGGAATAGAAATTAGTACCTTTACATTCTAGTGTATTTTTTGGCATAATTCTTTTCTATGTACATAACCACTAAAAGGGGTATTTTATATTTCATAGTAAAATTTTATTTATACTGTAAAATGAGTCAGTGACAGACGCAGTTCACTAAGGAAAATTCTACATTAATGCAGACATCTTGGCTCAAAGCACTTAATATCTACCATCTCTTATTCATATTTTAACAGATGAGTGTAAGAAGACGGTATTATTGTACTAGACCAATATATGACTATCTGAGCACCTTATTTGTTAGCTGACAATCAGGTTTCTTTTTACTATTAGAGCAGATGAGCGTTTCATAGCTTTGAATGAAATATTTGGAGATTAGTCTATGTGATGAGCACCCCAGCTGGTGGGACACACTGCACCTGGAAGCAGCTTTAGGTAATCACATGCCTGGGATAAGTTAGCATATCAGCTACTCAGCCAAGATGCTCTGCCCATTGGCTCTCTTTCCTCTGCTGCGTTATTTTCCACCAGTTTTCCCACACAATCTCACACATGCTAATAAATACATCAGCCTTGACTGAAAGAGAGTTCGTGTGCTACCAGCTCTTTCTGAAGTGTGCAGCTGGTCTTCCTGCATTCATGTGGGCATAAACCAAGGCTGCTCTTGCTATTTCTGATAAATATTTATATAGAAATATAAATTTACATGGAACATTGCAAACAGATCAAACATACGTTGCCACAAAATAAATAAATAAATAAATTACTAAGCAATTGCAAGAAACAGCACAATATATAAAATCAGCTTTTTTTTTTTTTTAATGAAAGATTAATAATAAAAAGGATCACAAGCTCACAAAAGGACAGATAATATACTTGTCTGTGGATACACAACTGTTGGTTAGACACTGTGGGCTGCCAGGTTGTAGATCAATCTACACATCTAAGAGGAAACAGCATCCTCATTCACCAAAGCACACTCTTTAACTACCCAGTAAGCCTACCTGGAGACAGCACTCCTCACTACTGGAGAGACTTAGCTTTTCAACTACCAAATTATCAGTAACCATGAAACAGTATTTTTTTAAAACAAGAAGCTTTCTTTTTTTCTTTTAAGTGAAGATGCTTATAGAAAGCCTGAGCATCCTGAAACTGAAAGCATTTGTTGCAGAAAGCAGTATCAACCTATTCAGAAATGCTCTTTAGTAGTGAAACTCTGAAAAAGATGCCAGTGAGTGAGTTAATAATATGTTTGACTGAGTGAGAAATAGAGAGACCAAGACATTCATGTAATAAAGAGTTTGCTTAAAACTACCAAAAAAGTTTTACAAGGAGTCAGTGTTGCTGAAGAAAACAGGAAAGGTTCTTTTTTTTTTTTTTTTTTACCCCCTGGAACTCAACACACTGAAAGTTTTAATTATTCAGGTGTCTGCCTTTAAAAAAAGTCAACTGAAAGATAAAATCATAGAGTTCCTATAATAAGTTCTTCTTTTGTTGTTTTTATTCTTGTGGTTTTTTGTTTTTTTTTTTGTTTTTTTTTTTCCCTCTAGATTAGCAGCTTTTTTGTTCATGGACTTATTTTTTTAGCCCTTTTCAGAAAACAGTAAATATAGTTTCAAGCAAAATTCATATTTGTAGAAATGAATGGGGACAATGCAGCCATGGTGCTTTCTGGTGTCTAGTACTCTAGTACAGGGTTTCAAATACCCTGTTATCATCAGGAATATTATACTTGCTTGGACAGCTGGTTGGGAAAGCGAAGATACAATAATGCATTTCTTCTGTGTGCCGTGTCTGCATTCTCCATCTGAGCAAGATTAGGATTAGACTAAGGAGGGAGACAAGCCTACACTTTGAGGCTTCTGAAGAGATGAGGAATAAACATAACCTGCTATCTTCCCCCACCTCCAATCACATAGCTGCTGATGAATCTGTGCATGAATATGCAGGAAAACTGTATCATGCTGTTATCAGCTACCAAAGCTGATTTACCCCACATTGAAAGGCAGATCCAGGAAATGAACTATGAATATCAAAAATGCAGTCGTTACCTTTGATCTTTCTTAGGAATCTCCCATTTCTCACCGTCTCCAGTAATTGCAGAAAACAGATATTTTTCCCCCCACATGAACAATTTGTGTTCTCAATCTCATTTTTATGAACTGGAAAACAAAACAAATTGATTCTCTAAAAATGACCTGGTAGAATTCTGCATTAAAACTGGGAAACTTGTTAGGCCAACTTCAATTAGTGGGCTTCTGGAAGAAGGTTTTTTTCTTTGGGATGAGCAGTTTGATCCACAGTTCTTGTGACATTCAAGCCAGTATCTCTACCACCCTGTGATCATCACAGGCTTAGTTTGCTCATTAACTTGAGAAGAAACTCAGCAAATCATNTTTTAGTGTGGGAATGGTAGGAATGTTCTGTGTTTAATTCTCAACCATGAACTGGCAACTGCAACAGTTCAAGGGAGAACTTTAAGGAAGAAAATTTCTAAAAAAAATTATTCAGAAAAATTAATTATGGAATAGAGCAAATGAACTAAAACTTTATAATGAAGATCTCATCAGGGGAACACCTGTAGCTGAATTTTACAAACAATAGGAAAAAAAAGAACATCAGTGAAATTTTCATGAATTTTAAAATGCTCAGTAGTGCTCGTGGGTGAAAAGTCTATTAGGAAAGACTAAATATTTTTCAATCTCTATATGTTTAGTTGCAAGGAAACAAGAGCCTTTAGAGCAAACCTCAGCATAAACATGAGGTCAATGTCAGAGGGACATTGCTATAGGACAAAGCCCTTTCTAAAATACATAATTATTAAAGCTATTTGTATCGTAATGGGAAGCATCTAATTCATCATCCTGCCTTTGGCTGGCAAAATCTAATTTTTAACCTGATTTTAATACCCTGAAGTTATCAACGAAGACTCCTTTCTCTGTGGTTCTTACTAGCTGTGGAAGTGTAAAGTTCATCACTTGTACAGACCTTCATCTATCACTGTTTCTGTTTGTTCTAATCTCAGAATTTAAGGTTACAAAGCCTAGAACTCTCATATCCTTGACTTCCCAGGTGTGTCCATGTCTATTAAAAGGCCATGCTGTGACTGTCAGAGATAGTTGTTGAATCTGACATGAAGATACTGAGTTGGTCACAGCACAAGAGCGATTTCTTCTGGTGGAGGAGAGAAGCTGAGAGAGAAAATGAGAGGAATAAAGGATCGTGTTCTCTCCCCCTTTCCTGTGGTAACTCTTGCAGATTTTCCTAAAAGACTTCTGGTTCATTTTTCTCCATAAGAACTCAGATTTCCATAAAAAATTTGTAGCAGGTAGAAGATACAATGTCAGGGTGTAAAAAGCACAGGTGAAAATGCAGAGGGCAGCCAAATAACATCAGTACTGGGGAGCAGCCGTGGCCTTCCCTGGGAGCAGTAGCGCTGACTTGCTTATCTCTGTAGCGAGAGTGCAGAAATTTAATCTTCCCTGCACAGAATTTATTAGGATTATAAACCATTTATCTGTTTCGTGTATTAGAAATTCTTATGTAATATGCAAAAAGAAGGAAAAAAAGAAACTAAAATTGGAGAAAGAAATTTATGTATGATTCAGGGGCTTTTAATACTGATTAACTCAAACTTTGGGTAGCTTTAAGTGATTCAAAAACTAGGAAACAAAGCTACCTAATATTTCAAAACTATATATAAGTATCTAGGGAGATGGAGTGTAATCAAAATTCACTTATGGGAGTTCAATAAAATTGTATCAATTCACACGAAGGGGGAGAAGGGAGAAGCCAGAAAAACATACTCAAATTCTCTCTATATTTATCTTGCACTGAATTTCACTCAGAATTAAAGATTTTTGCAGCAGGCCATGCAGAAGCTGTAAAACCATTACATAAATATCATTCTCACCTTTAAGACTTGGGTTTTCTTTAAATAAGCATGCACATTTACAGTGTTTAATTGGGCACACCACATACTTATTCTGTACAGTTTTTCCACTTTTTGAGCAGATATTCTACGGACTGTTGTTGGGTGGTTTGTCTTGTTTAGGGAAAGAAGTCACCCCAAAATAGAAGCCACTACACAAATTCATCAGAACTCCTTGGCAAAATGAGTAAATGCCAGTTTTTAAAGGACATATAATCTAAACAATTTGCCAGTGCCCTAAGGCCAGCGTCTGCCCTCACCAGTGCTAAGGGCTCCCTGGCACTATTCAGAAGGAAGTAATAGAGATAAGGAGGAGCAAAACATTTAAATGTACATTTAAATTTTACTAATGCAAAAGGAAATATTTGCATGTTCTTTGAGTTTTCCTTGAAGTAGCTGTGCTCTCTGGGAATTCATGAAGAAATCATCTTATCCTGTAATGAAATCACTTTGGTTAAAATGGTTAAATAAATATCTTTTTGCATAGGTTGATTGCTTGCAGATCAGGACAGTGTTCATGTGCAAATTCTCTGAAGATAATAATGTTCTGAAGGTGTTATCTTGTAATTCGGATAAAGCAGCAAGGTAAAACTCCATGGTTTACATTACAGAAAAATAAAACAATCTAAATTCATCAAAGCCGATGCATCTCACTTATATGCTATATATGCTAAAGTGGAAAAAACTTTAGATATTAAAAATACAGATACGATAGGGCTTAATTTTCTCAGAAATAATTTGACACTTTTCCTCAAATTATTTTTTAATTTCTGCATAAAGATGGACAAAAATATTCACCAAAATGGATCTATTTGGCTGAAGGATAAGGTTTCAACTGATACTTGCATTCATTCTTACAAGTGATCAGTGTGAAAACATATCAGTGTACAGAAACCCGTCCATCTGCTATCATTTCAAGTGTATATTTGCAGTACATGCTCATTGTTCGTGGTGCATGATAGGCCAGCTCTGAAGAGGTGGCCAAGCTGCCAGCAAGTCAAATGTACACAACGGTTGCCCTCAATTTAAGTGCACAAATTTTATGTTTAAAATAAATGAGCACTAAATTTTCTTAATATGCAATATTTTTCCTGAAAATTTTTCTTTATGCCTAAGCATAGTACTGAACCTATATGATGTTTATCTTTTATCTACTCCTTATATCACAGTCCTAAATACGATTTAAACATGAAATAAACCTTCTTTTAACTCTCTGTACAGTGAAGAATTTCATGCTACATGAACATCCTGATGAAAACAGGATGAAAACAGGCCTGGAAAAATACTGAGACTATGAAAGAGATTACAAATAAAGCTGACAATTCACAAAAACTGCTACGCTTTCAGTATTTGTTTTCATTTCACACTGAAACTAAACAGAATGATTTTAATGTTTTCATAAAACATCTGTGTTAAAAATGTACATTTCCAATAAAAATGTCAGATTTTAAAGTTTCTCCTGAGTTGGGTCAGAGATATTCGAGCACTTTACAACAAAAGCAGTTTTCACCTAAGCGCTGTCAATAGATGTCCACACTTTTAATTCAACGAATTAGCATAATTCCAGTATATTTTATTACAAATTTTCCAGTCAACTTCACTTGTAAATAATACTGAGGAACACTGTCAAAACATGTTCCAACAAATTTGAGAGAACATTAATTTCCATTATTCTTTCAACTCTACTGAAGGGATATTGATTGCCCCTGATCCAATGTCATGGTTCTAGAACTAGAAAGCAGCATTTAATAAATGTAGAGAGAACATCATTTCTATCCTGGATAACTCTACAATTCTCATTTGTACCATCGGTTTGTGAAAAGATCAGGAGAAGTATCAGTTTTCTCTTACAAGGTAGTATATGACTTTCTATGTTTGCATGGCCTGAAAGGCTGGAAAGATTCGATATAGTCTGGACTGAAATGAATGCTTCAAAATGAGAAACTATCTGCAGCTATTCCATCATAAGGTGGGGCGTGACTCCACGTTCTGAATTTAGCCTCCCATCCATCACAGATTAATTATGTTTCTGGAAACAAAAAAGTGTAATTATTCAATGTGATGTGTAAGGAAGTGACCATATAACAGCTATTAACCTATGCATCACACTAAGTAATTGTTCTAAAGTCCTACCACTAATACTGGCTTTAAAGTTTTCCTGGCCTATTTCAATAAAATGTGCCAAAGTAAAATATTTTGCCCTCCTACAAGCTAGCACGTGTACTTACACCACAATCATTGTATATTATGAAGGCCACTATGTAGCACAGCCATTGATCAAACTGAGCGTGGAAAAATGCCAGTGCTTATGTGACAGATATTCCTTGTCACAGTTTCACTTACATTCCTCTACTATTCCCAAAGGACCCACGCTATGTTGCATAATTTATGCCACAAGGATTATTTATTAGACTGATTTATTCCATTACTTGTGCTGTGTTATTAAATTCTTGTATGTCTTAATGAGGACAATGTATTAAGGATAGTTTTATGAGAAAAATGAAAGAACTCAAGGTTGAAAAAATATTCAAGAGAATGTCATGTCTTCATTGAACTCTGCAAAGCAATGGAAAGGCTCCTAAATAATTTGTTGGAACAGAGCATTCATAACTAGCAGTGTTGTCTAAATTTAATAACTGTTTGCTGCATTCCTGCTAGCAAAACGCTATCCTCTGTGCATGGTGCTGGAGCCAGCATAACTGCATGAGCTCGGGGCCATTTGAGTCATGCTCTTTAGCATGCTGTAGGTATGTCCAGTAATAGCAGCGGTTCGATACCTTAAATCCAAGAGTTCTCCAGTAAAAGTGAGTTACATTCACTATTCAGCTTTCAGCATGTCTTTCCTGAATTATACGAGGACACAGCAAAGAGGGGATAGAATAAATTCACTGGTCTCTTGGGAGGGACACAGAGAAGATTTTGCTGACCGTAGTCTTGACAGGTGTGCACAGGCCTTTTATTGCCCAGGATCATAATTTCTGTTCCTATTCTGCTCCTATTCTTAAAGACTCTTCTTTTCAAGAAAAAACTTATTTTTCCATGCCTCATTAAAAAAAAAAAAAAAAAAAAAAAAAAAAAAATTTTCTGTTCACTGGCTTCCTGGCAGCAACTGAAAGAGTTGGCAGGGGTTTTCCTGTGAGTGTGCACATAGGACATAATCCTGCCTTTGACAATGTAGTAATAAATGATAAATTCTTTCAAATGCAAAGAGGAGAGAAGGGATGTCTTTAAGCTCCATTACAGCAAAGAATAGCTGCCTGTTCCTAATTTTAGAAGCAAAAAACATGCTACATCAGAAAAGTTTTTGCTCTAAATCCCTAAGTCAGATGTTTACTATGAGCAAAGCAGGATGAACACCTCAGGCAACATTAGCAACTGTGAATATATATTTTTAAAACATCGGCCCCAAATTCAGCTTTATTGATGTCTACAACTCCTTTCACTCTCTTCACAGTAGCACTCAAATCAATATTTTTTGTTCATGAAAATATTCATGTGACCAGCTTGGGTAATAAAAATCCCACAAATTTGAAAAAAAGGCAAGGAATCAATGTGCTATGCTGTTTGCAAACATCTGATTTGATGACTGAAATAATGAATATATCATGTTCAAACCCACACCAGTTTATGGACATCTGACAGATTTAAAAAGGCTATATTTGTTTACTGCACCGGTCACTAAATGTTGATGCAAAGGCTACAGTACAGCTACAGAAGAATGAGATGTCAGAGAAAAAAAAGTCCTACATCACTCAGCAAAAAATCTGCTGCTTTTTAAGAGCCCTTGGAACATTTATTGAGGAAAAAAAAACCTCAGCAAGGTTCACTAGCTCAGATACAGTGCGGTGCTAACAGCTGGCACACAGCTGGCTAACTCTTGCATGAACAGAATAAATATATGCCTACCTTGAAAATGATATGGCAAATATGTAACAACTATGTTGAAAAGAAAAAAAACCCACTGAAGGAAGTAGAGGACATTCACTGCCCAGTTTGGGATGGAAAGTCCTTCTCAGTTCCCTGTTAGAGCATAAACAAGGCACTTTCAGTTCAGAAGGGTCTCACAACGGATATCAAAGGATGAACTACATAATAAAGTTAGGGCATAGATAATCACACTAAAAATTCTTCTAAGGATTTGTTTGCATCTTGAAAATTAACAGTCTTTGAAAATGTGTTGGCAGCCACCACTGTNCTGTAAAGCCAAGATTCATCCTTCCAAACACAGAGGAGTTGACAGCCAGTGTACCAGTGTCAAGGAACAGCAGTCTCCTGAGGAACCCAACATAAAATGCAGCTGGTAACATCAGGTAAACCTGGCACAGACAGCGCATTGATACAATGGCAAAATGTGCATGCAGATACAGGCAACTCAGCCCCAGGTTATACCTAGAGGATGTGCATTACCAGTTTCCAAGATAAGTGCCAGTTTCAGCATACATTGTGTCAAACAGTTGTTACTGTGTATGGGTAATTCTCTGCAAGGCCTCTGTGCTCAAATTCTTAATCCTTACATTGTTTCAAAGACAGATTTTGCAAGAATTCCAGCTGGTTGGCTGAATATTTTAGCAAGAGTGTGTTGTTTCTATTTCTGCTGGGATTGTAGCTAAATGTGCCCCCTCCTTGCACTGTATATGGCCAAGATCTTTCTCTTATTCCCTTATTTATACAAATAATTTACCAATTTTAACTGTGTTATTTTTTACCTACCTTGCACTTGTGAATTCTTCCAAACTTCAGAAAAGAATAGGAAAATCTGGGAGTACAAAACTAGCCCACAGCATCATGTTTCACTTTTCTGACAGGAACTAACAGTTTGCTTAAATCTTTTTATGTTCTATTTTTTTATTATTTTCACATTAAAATCTCTTGAAATTGGTCTTCAGTAGAAACATATTAGGATGAATTATGCTCTGATGAAGCAAAATAAAACAAAGTGGGAATTTATCCTATATCCACCCTATTGCATCCAATTTTCCACATCTGCCAGAAAGAGTGAAAGAATAACATGAAGCTGTTTCGATAACAGTTCTTATGAACATCACATTGCTTTTTTTTTTTTTTTAAGGGGTGAAGCGGGGCTAACTGGAATATATACGTATCATCATAATATATAATATAATAAGCATAATGTAATAATTAAACCAGAAAATATATATGTAGGTATATAATATAGTAAGTATACAGCAAGAATAATATACACATTAAGCCAGAATTTACATTCATCAACAATAACTGAACAGACTGAAGTTTTAAATATTGAAGAGAATGAAACCACCTTTTAAAAATTAAGGGTAAGTATTCCACTACCAGTTACAATTTTAAATTCTATTTTAGGAAAAAAACAAAAAACAAACAAAAAAAAATACTCTTCTTCATAAAGGAAACTCTTGGTCTTTTAAGTTTTTTATGAGCTTTCTCATCAATTCTCCTCTTTTTTTCCTGAACTTGTCATGAAGTGTCGCAATATTGTTTCTGACAAGGATTGCCAAAGATTTCAGCAAAGCTTCTGGATGAGGCCATATACTATTATATATGTGGCATAAATTATTACCAAGAATTGCCTCCAGTAAATTTTCAATACAACCCAAAAAGATAGCTAGCTTTTCTAAACTGCAGATTGAGAAGGCACCTTTGGCTATATGCTCACAATTGTTCTCAGGTTTGTCTCCTAAGTTGATAGTTGACAGTTCATTAATGAGGAAGAACTGAGCTATGCTCAGTTGAAATACTTAAGGTGGTGTAGCACAAATGAAGGCAAAAGCCTTTATTTGAGAAATAGGTGTTATAGGGAAAGATAGAAAAGAGGAATTAACTCACCCCTCCCGGCAACAGTCCGGAGGAAAGGACGAGTTAAGGAATGTGACCCTCCCCCGTTTGTACTGTCCCGCTGCAGGAGGAGAAGGGCGGGGGAAAACGGGGACCCGCGCAGACTCAGATTGCACTGGAAGTATCGCAGAGTCAGAAGGGGCGCTCTAACACCCCCCCTGCCCGCTCCAGGCACTCACAATCTCACATAGCTCACCCATTGGTTTGGGCTGCGACCTTGGAATTCCACTTCAGGTGGCTACATCCTTTGTTATGTTATATCCCGCGTAGTATGTCTATATTTGAATTTCAAAATGTTTTACCAACAGATTTCTTTCACATGAAAGAAGAGTTCAGCTGTTACTCAGGAGTACCTATAGCATCTTCAGGGACATTTGTGGACTTAGATGAATGTTCAGCAGCAAAGAGTATTGTGTAAAAATAACCACATAAAGCAACACATTAAAATACCAAAAATGTATTTTAAAAGGGAACAAAGTAAGCATAGGGAAAAAAGAGAAGGTGGAAAAAGCATTTCTAAGAGAAAATGAAATGCTTTAGTAATTCAACTAAAAGGAAACAAAAACTAATTGTTGCATGAGGATTATTGCTCATCAAACAAGACAGTTCAAGGGTGGTTGCAAGAGAGCTTCCAAAATGATGCTTTCCCAAAGTATAACAGGAAACTTAACAAGATCATTGTGCAAATTTTTTTATCTTCCTTCATACAACTGTATGAGACAAATACGACATTTTGGGCGAAATGCAATGATAACCATTTATACTCCTCATGTGAAAGTGATCAACACTTTGTGGAGACTTGAAGATTACTTTCTCAATCCAACAACTAATCTGTCATAAACAAAGGAAACGACATTAACAGATGGGATTTTTCACATCTCTTTATCATTCCACACCATGTCACAGTGAAGTCCGTTTTGTTCCATGGTGTTCTTCCTAAGCCTTTTTCATCTAATTCTTCCTTTGCAAAATGCAGCTTCATATGGTCAGAACAGGTGTTCTATGATCTCTGCAACCTGAGCAGCAAGTATCTGCTTCCAAATCTGAAGCATTACAAAGCCAGGCAGCCCAATTCTGGGAGTGGCATTTCTTTTTATGCCCCACCAAATTGGAATGCAAAAGGCTTTACAACCTGCACAGAGCTATTCAGTCTATAAAGGAATGAATCATTACCCTGACTTCTCAATACTTTTCATAAAATTTATGTTTGTTTTTGACAGACGTGTTTTATGGACAACTGTAAAACGTCTACAGGTAGCAACTACAGAGCTTTCAATGGGAAAGAATTAAGTCACCGCTACCCCCGGAGTGCTAATGAGGTAAAAATGTGCTGAATGTTCATACTTTCTCTGAAATACACATATTATGCTTGCTACAGGTGCACAATGCTAATTTGTTTTTTGGGCAAACCGTTATCAATTTGCATAATTTTTACATCCTGAAACTTGCAAACATCAGGAAAATCTGTGTGTTACTCTGCCTGTAGCATTAAGTCATTGAGTGCCTAATAATCAATATAAGCTCTCAGAATAAGAAGCAAAGCCCTGCTGGAGTTCTGTGTTAGCTAAATTATAGGATCAAAGCCTTGAGGTATTCCAGCCCAAATCTTTGTCTATAACCAACATAACCGTGATAATTTCACCATCTACAGGACCATAACTATTTTGTTCTGACCTAGCAATACTATAAAATAGACAATTACTAATGATCTATCCACTTGGAAGACACCGCTATATGCTTACCTGACAAATATAGAAATCAAACTAAACAATATCTTGTAGGCAGGCTATGGAGTAATTTGCCTTAGCAATAATTGAATGTGATCCAGCCTACAAATCTTCAAATAAAAGCACAGTATTTTTATTACTTCACCTTTCTGTCATTTCATTTGGCAAGATAAATGCTTTAATGTATGTTGAAGTAACTTGAAATAAATACAGTAACTAGGCAAAGACACTTTTCTAATGGTCACTACATCCTAAGAAGTTTGTGGCTGAGAAGACTTATGAAGAACACAAAGTAAATGAACGCAAATGAATACAGTGTTGAGAAAATGAATGCACTTTGAATAAAAATAGCACATCACATACATGACAATAGAGGAATATTAGTAGAGAATAGTTACTAGTTAATACTAACAGTTCAATCTGGATCCTTAAAATTTACTTCAAATTATTGTGGGTGGCTAAGATTGGGGTATCTGGTTATGTAATGAAAAACTTTTGTCTTATAGTGCATCTTGCAAAACAAAAGTTTAATAAACACATTAGAGAGAACTTGACTCTGATGTTTAAAATAAGCAATAACTTCACCTTTTCTTCTGCCACTATATAAATCTGTGCGAAATCCACTTTTCCTGTTGCTTTGGTAGCTATGGTATTTTTGCACAGATGCACAAGCTAAATCAAAAGCAGCAGTCAGCACAGGCCACGGTCACAAAATGGTTGGAAAGAATCACAGATGAAGAGCAAGAGCAAAAAACTACTTTATGTGTTGAATATGGCAGGGCCAGGGAACGGCTGAAACAGCAACCGGAAAAACAAATACTCCATGGAGCAAACAGTAATTCCTCAGTACTGAAAACACAAATGCAATACACACCCTCCCACTGGAGAAGCATATTTTTTGTGAGAGACAAAAACTTCCAGATAGTGCAGAAAAATCTGAATATTCATATTGCGTAAAGGAGTACTTTCCTGGATTGGAAAAACAGGCTGCCCTGGATTCTGGCATGGTTTGGTGCTTACAGGTTGCACTAAAAAGAATTATGGAGCTAGAGCTAAAGAGTTTGAATGCCACTAAGAAAATGATAATTGCAAATGTTCAGCATTGATTGCCTGGGAGGGAAGAACAAAAACATCACTAGCATTGCTAAAGAAAAGAATATATAGTACTGCCTGTTTCAAGTCTTAAAGCACTTGTGAGTAGGTTTGGTGCTGAACAGAGGGAAATAATATTACAAAATTTGATGCTACTTTTCTCTTCCAAAAGTACCACAAGAAAACCATTCACATATAACAGCAGAAGTTTTATACTCTCTATGAACTGTCAAGCTGCAGCCTGGAAGCAGCACAGGATGAGCCCCCAAAATATCCTGCTGTGCCGTAGACCATGAATGTCAACCGGGTGCAGAAGATACCATCAACAGCTACATACAGTACTCCCAATAGGTTTAGCATACTCTCACAGTAGTTTTGACTCTGGTGTGGTCATAATGTCACTAAAAAAAAGTCTCTATTTTGACCACTTTGCTTCTATCTCCACCCCATAGCCTGAGTAGTTAACAGAAAAATCTTTATTCCTTAGAGCTAGTGTCAACTCATAAGATGCCCACGTATTTATGATTTGTCCTATACCTCACTACTTCTTTTTTTTTTTGACCCAGGCAAAATGATCTATCATCAATCAATTGTGATTTATTTCCTTGTACCTAGTTTCTATTTTGCCTTTTAACCATTTTTCTTTGTTTCTTTCTTCTCACCTTTCCTTCTTCTTGTTCTTCATTTCCCACAATAACTTTTGTTTTTATAGCTTTGGTTGCTTTCTTTTTTCCTAACCACTTCAACTACACTGATTCTATCTTCTCTCCCTTCCTTATCAGCTGTTTTCCAATCCATCTTTCAATTGGGCCCTTATTCCTACTTGCCTCCCCTATTACTTAGTTCTGCACTATACTGGAAACACCTGAACTATTTGAAGCAATGATAATACTGCACTTTCAAGACAGAGTGTGAGGACTAAAGAGAAAGAAACTGTATGAAGCTTTTAAACTACTGGTAATTATTACTGCATTTTTTTTTAAGGAAAGTCTTGAATTCCTTAGTGAAAGGTTTTGAGCAAGGCTTCCCAACAATAAAGCTGCCCTGAAGTGGAAAAATACTACCCATCTGGCACACTCTAGTATTCTCTTGGTGAATCTACCGAGCAGGTGCATTATTTATGGTTTAAACACTGATGATCTCCACCTATCTGCAGCTTCACATCACAAATATTCCTCTGCTTTGATGCCTTAGAAGTTCTCACCAACATTAACAATCACAGCAATTTTTGAATCAGAAGATATCTTTTGATTACTAGGAAATTATACCCTTATGAAAAGTAATATATTTTTAGTGTACTTGGCACACTTTTAGTCGAGCTAAGTGTCTGTAGAATACTTGAATTATAGCAAGTATATTCATTTTTCATAAGTGTAGAGTGACACATTATAAAACAAATTATAATAATCAGAGATTTTCTTGAAGCTATCAAAGGGCTTGATTCAAAATAGGATAAGTTCTTCCTAGTACCCTCAGCCTGCATTAGCAGATAGTGGGAGCTGAGGGCACTCAGCACCTTTCAGGGAAGTTCCCGCATAAGATCCAATCCTGCAGCTGTGCAAGATGCAATTTCTTTGATTGCTTCTACTAATTTGCATGCTACATCTATGATTTGGCCACACTGATAATTTGCGCTACAATATCCCGCTGTTCTGCCAGCCTTTTAGACTTGCCATACATTGTTTTTCAATTTGTAAGGTCTTTGAAAAATAGTTTCTTGTTTCCTCATAGACACATGCTTTAGGGATTGTTCAGAAGCTCTCCAAACAGACAGGAGTCCTGAATGCACTGATATATATAGGCAGTTAGAAATGGGTAATGAAGGTGATGACTGATGATGATGAATGGATTTCATGAAAATTTACACAAATGGCTTACAAACTGCAATCATATATTTCATATAGATTACATCAACTATGTATGAGTAGGAATTTAGTGAGATTTAAAAAAGAATTATGGGAAATTCTATAAGTAGTGTTTACAAAAGTCTGTTAAATATAAAAAACTTTCCAAGAAATATTAAGTAAAATACTTCAGGGTTTAAAATAATCTCTCTTTGTGACTGCAACAAAAAATTAATCCCAGATCTGTTTGCTGTGGGATTTCTTACCCATTACTTTCAAGCATGTGATTCCACAGACAGTTATGGATGAAATGAGCTTCAAAGTACTTAGTGAGCATCATCCACTCAATGACAACATGCAACACATTGTTGTTCTCTACAATTCATCTTCTTTTTCTTTTTTTTTCCTAGAGTGTTGCCTATACTTTGTTGCTTATAAACTGCTATGACATAAAAGAAAACCACACATCTGAGCTAAAGAAGATTCAGCTATTCAAAATTCATTCACTTCTTTATATTTTGCGACTGAAAGCATTCATTGGCACCTTCCTCCTGAGGAGGAAAAATGGAGTGGGAGCTGTCAATCTCTTCCCCTGCTAATAACAGGACTCACAAGAAGAGCACAAAGCTGTGCCAGTAGAGGCTTAGACTGGATGTCAGGAAAAAATTATTTCCTATGAGTAAGGTCCAACACTGGAACAGGTTTTCTAGTGAGGTGGCATTTGTGTAATGCCGTTAATAAGATGCTTTAACTTTTGGTTAGCCCTGAAGTGGTCAGGCAGCTGGACTTTCTGATCTTTGTAGGTTCCTTCCAACTGAACGATTGTATTGTATTGTATTCTGTGTTATTCTGTGCTATGCTATTCACATGGTGTTTACAGTTATTATTTCTAAATTCCAACTTGGCACGGATGACCTTGAGATGTAGTTACTGCCATGCATAAATATTCTACATATGTTATTTCATGTTACCACATAAAAATCACAGAATCACTTTTTTGAGACATATGGGATCCTTTAAAAATCAGTAAAAATATCAATATACAATTTTTTCTTTTTCTCTCTGGATTTTGAAGCTAGCTTCTTGAGACAATTTCACATCAATCTCATCAAAATATAGAAAGAAACTTGTATAACAATCTTCTTTTTAACAGAGTTAATATTAAACCAACTGTGCTTTGAAAGCCAGTGGACTCACCACTATTCTCTGTTCTACCATGCTTCACCCAATTGATTTATATGGGTTGTCAAATTCAAAGGTATATACTGAGAAGGACATTTTGTACCACCTTGACTTTCTTCATGGAGCTTTAGTGAGAAAAGCATTGCAACTTGTGTTGTATCATAATCTATTCTAGAATCGACTGAAGATTCATCAACAAGGCTAGCTGAAAAATGAGTTTCTGTACAGCTCAGAAGAGCTAATACGGAGTCTTTCATTACACATTTCTCCTATCAGTGTGTACTGCTGTGCTTATTAGTCAACCCTTGCGTATGGAGGGAGTGAGAACAGGCATGGCAAAAGTATGCAATATCTTCAGCTTTGAGTTTTAGAGCCATCAAATTATATGTTTTTGTCACTACAGATTTCTTCTTAAAGGAACATTCAAGTCTTGGTATCTCTTTATGCTTTACACTACGTTTTTCTCTATGATAATTACGTTGTAGTAATGAAATCATCTTCATAGTGGTGGTGACTTCCTCTCATTTCATGAAAAAAAAAACCAACCCACAGGTAGGATATACACGTCCTGGTAGGTAATAAAACTTCCAATCAATATCTCGTGTTTTATTGACACAGATACCATCAATATTTATGTTTTGAACTATTAATCAGTTCTATTTTTCTTACTGCTTAAAACAGTTCCTTGCAATGAAGCTACCAAGCCAGCAACAGTGTCATCTAAGTTCATCCCAATGATCAAATGGAGATTTTTGGAAAGATATTACTGTTGAACTCTCTTGAACTTATTTGATGTTCTCAGCATTACAGTAAATGCAGGGAATCAGTAACGTTCAAGGAAAAACATGTCAGTCTTGAAATGGTTTGTGGTTAGCTGAGATTTTGAACATACCAAGTCCACAAATACCTTCTCATCATCAAATAGCCTACACATTTTCTAATGATGCTTGCTTTCTTTGGACAATACTATTTTTAGTCTAAAATCTACATACAACTATGTGAGTCTCCATGACCAGAAGATTACAACACAAATTGTACCACCTGAAACAGCAGAAAAGTCATTAAATTCCAGTAGAGTATGATGTCAACAAATATTTAAATCCTTATAGACATGTCCCTTTACTTTATTACTTATCCATTCAGAATTAGCTTAAAGCAAGATTTTAACATCCCAATCCTCCAAAATTAGACATAAACTAGCTCAAAAAAATGAATTACCTAGAGAAACAGTCACATTTAACTCATATGGGGTTAGTTACCTCTCATTTCTGTTTTCAGAGTTCAAATATACGTCTGAGTCAAATATTCCAGTGCTGTTTTGATTAGGTGCTGCAACTTATCTTGTTGAACTACATGGTTTTGTCTCCCTTTTAGTTCAGTATCTTCAAGTACCTCAAGTACAGGTATCTTTTACTTTCTTCTTACTTTAATTTTACCCGTACTTTCTTCACCCACATCTGTGATTGAGCAGTAATGTGGCAATTAGTATGCAGAAATTACAACTTTCTTCCCTCACACTTCCTTAAAGCTCACTGGCTGTGTGCAGTATAGATAATAGTTCTGCTACATCTCTATGTTTTCTTGTCTTGTTCTTCATTCTGGACCTTTAAGTTCAAAAGGTACCACTGAATCATCTAAAAATAAAACCAAAAAGCACTTGCTGAATTTCCTTTATGAAAACTTGTATCCCAACATGCAATGGTCAGCTTTCTACTGATCTGAAGTTCTTCTCAATGATTTGCTTTGATACAGAATAATTAATGATGAGAGCTCCAGAGAAGGAAAAGATGTCAAAAATGTGGAGTGCTTGTAACCATGGTAGAGCTTTGAGGTACTCCAAAAATCTAACTACCCTATCATTGAACATTCCCCTAAACCACTTCAGCAAAGAAAAAGGTTTTCTTGATTTCTTCCTTTAGAAGCTTAAGAACAGTTCTTGCACTCTCTGTCCCAGAAATAACTTTATCCCTCCTATCTCTCATGCCTTCCCAGAGAGCCAGCATTCTCCAGAAGAACCTTTTTTTTTTTTCTGGTGTTGTTTTTTCTCAGCAGAACAATACATAATTCTTATGCACCTCCTTGACAGGGTGATTACTTTTTGATTAGCTCTGACAGTCATGTCAGCTGCATGTATGTGTCTAAGAGACAGCTCCAGCATTCACCTGAGCTAGCCAACAAACTTGTTATTTAAAATTACAACCGCCAGACAATTTCATACATGTACTTTCAATGACTCAAAGACACTTTTCCTTCCTGACAATATATATCCCTCACCAGATCTTAAACTTGCAGGTTGTATAATGTACTATGTTCCCTGTGACAGAAAATATAGTTGGGTTCTTTCCAAGAATATCATTACCGCTGTTATCTCTTTACTTTTCAAAACTTATGAATATTTTTGGTATAACACAGAGCACTAAGTTATGCAGCAGAAGTTAGGTTTCTGTAAGACCATGTGCTCCTTACAAGATATTCCATACACGTGTAAGCCTGAATGATATACAAAGTGAGATGGTTTGGAAATCACATTTCTTTTTTTTTTTTTTTTTTTAGTTTTTATGCTGCTTCAGAATGAATCAGCTGTGACACCACAGGCTGCAAAAATTGCTGAGAATGACAAAAGTAAAAAATTCTTCTAGAAGTCAATCAAAAACTGAATTAAATTAAGGAAATGTTATTGCCCCAACATTTCCCTGTATCTTCCCAACTAACTAATTGTCTAATTGCTTTATTTCCTTGTAGGCTCTTCCCAGCCATCCCCTAACTGCGGCAAGATTCTTGCTACAGGTTTAGAGAAATGTGAGCATTGTCTGGCCCTAGTTGGCATAGTTGGGCTGTCCTTTAGTTGGAAAGTGGAAGAAGCCTCCACCTGTGCCAGCACATCCACCCATACCAGTGATTGGGCTTGGGCTTTGATTCTCCCCATCTAAGAGAATCATAGAATTGTATCATAGAATCAGAGTCATTGAATCATATGAATCATAGAATGGCCTGGGTTGAAATGGACCATAACGGTCTTCTAGTTTCAACCCCCTGCTATGTGCAGGGTCACCAACCACTAGACCAAGCTGCCCAGAGCCACATCCAGCCTGGCTGTGAATGCCTCCAGGGATGGGGCATCCACAACTCCTTGGGCAACCTGTTCCAGTGCAACACCACCCTCTGTGTGAGAAACTTTCTCCTAATATCTAACCTAAACCTCCCCTGTCTCAGTTTAAAACCATTCCCCCTTGTCCTATCACTATCCACTCTCATTCCCGTTCCTGTTTATATGCTCCCTTCAAGTACTGGGAGGCCACAACGAGGTCTCCCCAGAGCCTTCTCTTCTCCAAGCTAAACAATCCCAGTTCCCTCAACCTTTCTTCATAGGAGAGGTGCTCCAGCCCTCTGATCATCTTAGTGGCCCTCCTCTGGACCTGCTCTAAGAGCTCCACGTCCTTCCTGTATTGGGGGACCCAGGCCTGGACACAGTACCCCAGATGGGGCCTCACAAGAGCCGAGTAGAGGGGGACAATCACCTCCCTCTCCCTGCTGGCCACCCCTTTTTTAATGCAGCCCAGAACACAGTTGGCCTTCTGGTCTGAAAGTGCATAGAATCATAACTTGGCTTGAATTGGAAGAGATCCTAAAGCCCACCCAGCCCCAACCCCTGCCATGGTCAGGGCTGCCCCTCACCAGATCAGACTGCCCAGGGCCCATCCAACCTGGCCTTGGGCACCTCTGGGGATGGGGCAAAGAGCATTAGAATTGTTACCATGTTTTCACCATAAGCACAGTAAAAATTAGGCCACAGTTAGGAAATAATACTATTTTTTTTTACATAAAATATATATCATGAGTACTAATATCTATCAGTTTGCAATTTTGCTCCTTTAAAAAAGTGTCTCCCTTTTTGTTATTGCTGAAGCCTACAATTTATATTCTTTTCATAGCAGGAGAGAGATTCGCTCCTTGTTCTGTTTGCACAGGTCAAGTTACTAGAATTGTCAGGAGAAATTCTCACTCTTTATTTGAAAATAACTGGATATGGATATCATTTGGCTGAATAAAAAAAAAAGTTTGATGATGCTACACGTACTGAAGATATGTAGCTTATCTAGCAAGCTTTTATTCTTGTTGCTTGGTTATTTCACCAAACTTATCATCTGCGAGGATGCCTGATTCATTAAAAAAGATCATAAGGCTAACTCCTCTGCGATTGAGCTGGGAGAATGAGGGTTTTTTACACATATTTCTGGGGTTTCAGTTCAAAACTAAATGGCTAAGTGTTGTTTTCAGCTTGGAAAACAAAAAGTATGGCTGCTCACACCTTTTTAAAAAAAGGATGCTGGGGGTGCTCTTGTGTTTCTTTGAGTGTAACAGCATCATTCCGGAGTCTGAAGAGTTGTAAGAACCTTGGCTGGGGTACTGGAAGCTCCCAGCCAGCACCTTTCTCCTGGCCACTGAGCACAAAGACTGGAAGCTGCCATCTGGACACAACTGGCTGTGTTTGATATGACATGATGCCTTCCAGGCAGCTAAACCCAACGATCTCAAGAAGCCTTAAATTTCTTCAATAGCTTGTGAGCGCTGGGCAACAACATACATTCAAACAGGTTTAACACAAAGCCAGACAGAGCCCACACTTTCCAACAGACTCCCCCAGTGGCCTGGAAGGTATCCTTCGGTTAGAAGTCCACACCTGCATTTTCCCACAGGCACTGCATACTCCAGAAAGCTTCGGCTCTAGAACCATCCAACCAAAGCAGCGCACCCCACGCAAAGCAGCGGTGTGGCGGGGAGGGAGCCGGCAGAGGCGCCCCAGCCAGCGGAGCAGACGGGACGACATCAAACCGACGCCCCATCCTGCCCCCGCCCTCGGCGGCGCCCACCTCCCCGGGCCGTGCCCGCTGCAGTGCAGAGCCTCGGGGCGCGGCGGGCCCGGGGCGGGGCGGGCCGGGGTCTGCA
>JACDJE010000644.1:0-10175 GCA_016647715.1 Pavo muticus | reverse complement strand
GCTCCGTCGGCGAGCGGCAGAGGCAGCTCCGGCCGCGCCTGCCCCGGCCCGCGGCACCCCGCGCAGGTAAGGCGTGTCCGCGGTGCGGGCAGAGCGGCGCCGGGGAGGACGAGCCCCGCTGTGCCGCGGCGGAGGAGGAGGAAGAGGAGAAGGAGGCGCGAGAGGCTGGTGGGTTCGCATGCGGCGTTGTGGGAAGGTAGATGGCGGGGAGCAGAGATGGAGGAGCGGAGGGAGAAGTTAAAGGTTGGATGCGGCGATTCCTCCCGTGCCAAAGAGGGTGGGGGGTGGGATCTGTGTGAGCGGAGGGATTAATCAATGTGCTGCATGTTTTCCCTGGCGGGAGCTGCTCGAGTGCAACCCGAAGCGATGGGGATGCGTATCGTGATGGGATCGCTGTGTGCTGGCGGCGGGCTGGGATGGGCGAGGGGCTTGTGCAGGAAGTGCATGGGCAATTTGGGACATTTCCTATTGTGAGGCAGAAGAAAGAGGGCAGGCGGCTGCCTCGGTGCGTTCGGAACCGCGCGGGTTCCTGCTGATGGTGTGCATTTTTGAAGGGGGAGAAATTCTATCACAAGCGTATTAAAATAAATACGTCTGCAGGCTGGAGAGGTAGCAAAATCGATCATTGCGGCCGCCTAGGAAAGAATTTGATTCTAGAAATTACGTGGAAACGGAGGGAAAAGATTAATGATGCCGCTAAGTCTGCTTTTGAATCGGAGCGCTTCTCCTTTTGGCTGCAGCAAGGTTGTTTTCCAGCTCCTTTCTTTTCATCCGGTAATTTGCGAACTCTCCGAGCTTCCCCGCACCGGAGACAATGCCGAGCGCTGGGCACAATGAGGATCGTGCCGGGGCGGTGCGTGCCGCGACCTGCCGTTAGCCCGGGATTTATTGACCTCGGGCTGCCTCGCGCTCCCTCTCGCCCGTTTGGAAAGTCTCCATCGGGGTACCTGTGATCAAATCATCATTTTTAAAGGAAAAAAATATATATTTGTGGTTATGGAGAGGTGGGGGAAGGATATTGATGCACTGCTGAGGCACTGAAGGCGCTGCTCTGTTAGTACTGCTTTGTGTATATTTCTCACTACATGCTTGTGCGCACACATACAGTGACAGGGGGGGGATAGTCGGCTGGCAGTTGAGACCCCGGTTGAGTGGTAAATACATGACCAAATCGTCCCCTCTTGGAAATGACAGTGTCCTTCTGCTTTGGAGATGACGAGACCGTGTCGTGTACTTGACTGTATGGATGATAATCGTTAGTAATAAATAAGCAATTGTGGCTTTTTTATTATTATTATTTATTTCCTTGGGTCTTCCTTCTATCCTCTTCAATCTTTCCATCTTTATTCCTTCCCCCCTCCCCCTTTATTTTCTTTCATTATTACTGTTATTATTCATTTCTTTCTCCCTTTCCCTCTCTTGCTGCCGCTCCGCGGGCGGGGGCCGGGCGGCACCGCAGCCGGCGGCGGGGCGGCTCTCCGGGAGGGATCCCCACTCGGCGGCTCTCCGCGGACACCTGTAGGGATCGCTCTGCACGCTCGGCGGCGCGCGCGCACCCCCACACACAGACATACACACGCGCTCTCACGCACCCGTGCACGCGGGCGCGCTCGCTCCTGCCTCGCGGCACCTGCATGCTTGTGCTTCCCTTGCACACCCGCGCGTTCCGTCCCCAGTCATCCCTCACCCTTGGGCCACGCGCCGACGCGCCCACCTGCGGTCCCCCGCTCCGGCCCTCCCTCCCTCGGAACACGCACGGCCCCCCGAACCCTTTCCCTCGCCGCACCCTCTCCGTCCCTCCCTCCACCCTACGGTCGCCCTCCCCTCCCGCCTCCGGGGCATCCCTCGTGCTCCCACTCGCGTGCAGCCCCCACGTCCCCCGCCGCTGCGTGGAGCCCCGGGCGCAGGCGGCAGCCGCGGAGCCGCCTCGCCACCGCCCCGTCGGGCCGCGCAGGGCGGAGCTGTTCGTGGTGCTGAAGCTGTGCCTGCCCGCCGCAGGCAGCCCCTCCGACAGCGCCGAGATGCCCCAAACTCTCCCGTCGGGGGCCGGGGTTGCCTACTTCCCTCGGCGAGCCCTCCGGGCACCGCGTTTTTCGGGGGGTGGCTGCCGGAAAACTGCTGGCAGCGGCTCCAGGCGGGGAAAACCTTGGGGCTCGCCGATGCCCTGCAGTGCCCGGTGGTGACTGAGTACGGCTGGCCTCTGCCCGATGGGTTTGGGAGTTCTTCTAACCTCTGTGGGTTCTTCTTGCTTCCCTTTCGCTGCTCTTGCCCGCCTGGCATGTGACAAATAATAAAAATAAACGTGTTGACATTTAAAGGAATGAAATCAAATATAAAGAGAGAGTAGGAGGTGACTTAGCGGCTCAGAATGTGTCAGGTGCAGGCAGCCGAGGTGTGTGCAGGTTTTGCCCCGGCAGGCACATCCCTGCCCCCTCTCCCCGAAGCAGACGCATACCCACATGCAGCACCCGGCGAGGGGCTTGGCAGCTCTGGCCGTGCTGTTCTGCCTGAGTGCTGCTGGCTGAGGGGAGGGAGGTGTCAGAGATCCTCTCCTCCATCAGGAGATCTCTGCTTGCACACTCCTCCTGGAAAACACTGCACGGCTTGGAGGAAGGAAAGAGAGGGGAGCCTCTCTGCTGAAATGCTTTGAATGCAGAGACCGCTTCAGAGGAAGAGAGTGAATTATGGCATATGTATTATTTTTAAAATGAGGAGTGTCCTTTTAAATAAAGGTGGCTGAGTAAACATACGTAAAATACTGCAACCCATTTCAGTGGACTAACACCTGGGATTAGCTGATCTGCATTGTGAATAATGTCAGCATCAGAGCTGGCTTGAATTGGATTTTCCTTGTCAGAACAGAGAATATCAGCCGGAAAAGAAACCAGGTGGCAGAGAAAAATGCAGTTTGAAATTTTCAAAAACACTTCTAAGAAACCATTGCAATTCTTCTTCACCCCATGAAAATAAACCAGTAGGTGTGCCACGTACAGCAGAGCCTGCCAGTTCCTGCTGAGAGCTCCATCCCTTTCATACGTTTTTGAGCTGTGTTAGAAAGAACTAGAACCAGGCTTGGTACCATCATCTGCATTAATAGGACCATGTAGCTTCACTGGTGCTGATATTTCCGTAAATAAACTAAAGTGAACCAAATAGCAGGATAAGCAGTATCTTTTCAGGAGACTTCTTAACATCAGTCCTATAATAATAATATATACCCCTAAAATATTTGCAAGTTTTGGAATAGTAAGTAGTTTACATACAGATTAACCCATAAAAATGTGATCTGGTGTAAGCATATACACTGGATTTAAGTTTAGCACTGCATGTTATGATGATTTCTCAGTAACTCGAAAATTACAGCAGCACTTCATTTTGCTAACACTGAGGAGTGGCTCAAATGAAAAATTAATCACAAGCATACACTATTGATCAACTTTATGATTTCACTTGTTATTATTAGTCGTTGTTTCTTATTATTCTGTTTTGATTCCTTGCAGATTAGAAACAAAAACAGTAGAGGAGTTCACCTCCTGGATCTTAGCCTTGGCCTTTTACAAGCGAGCAGAAGAGGAACTGTCAGGCTGTGCATGTCAAGTAGCCGCTCGGCTGTTTGACAGCTTCTGGGTTTCAACCCCATTGGGATTGAGGCAGCTCAGGAAACCATGAGCTATGAGTCCTGTCGCCTGCTGACGCTGCTCCAGCACCATGGCAGGCATTCCGTGATCTGACAAGAGGATACGTCTTGGGGAGGCAGCACTGGGATCCGTAATTGGCTTCCTGGGAAACTACAGCTGGTGGATAAGATGTAAAAAGAGGTGCACACGCACTGGGATATTGTTACAGTCTTGCCGAGCTCCTGGATCCGCTTGGAGGAGAGGATTTTGCCACCAGTCTTGTTTTTATATCTCCCGCTTTGGTATGTTGGCTTTGGGGAAAATTTCTGCTGACTCACCCACGCCCAGACACCTTTCTCAAAACCTGGCTGATCAGTGAAGAACACCACCAACACCTTCTCCCCTCCGGCCCCCTCAGCGTCCCCCTCCATCCCGTGGGGCCCCCGCAGCCCCCCCCTGTCCCGTGGCGGGGGTGAGCACGCCTGAAGCTCCGAGCGTGGCCAGTGTCCAGCAAGATTTTACCCTGTCTGCCCCTGGGGCCCCAGCGCCGCCCCCCGCCGGCACTGCCGCCCCACTCGCTCGCCCCAGGCCGCGCAGGATGGGGGCGGCGCTGGTGCGGCGCGGGGGCTGCCTGCTGCTCTGGCTGGCCCTGCTGCTGGGCTGCTGGGCTGAGTTGGGCAGCGGGCTGGAGTTCCCGGGGGCCGAGGGGCAGTGGACCCGCTTCCCCAAGTGGAATGCCTGCTGTGAGAGTGAGATGAGCTTCAACATGAAGACGCGCAGCTCCAGTGGGCTGGTGCTCTACTTTGACGACGAGGGCTTCTGTGACTTCCTGGAGCTCATCCTCACCCAGGGTGGGCGGCTGCAGCTCAGTTTCTCCATCTTCTGTGCTGAGCCTGCCACCTTGCTCTCTGATATGGCGGTCAATGACAACCTTTGGCATGCTGTGGTCATCCGCCGCCACTTCAAGAACACCACTCTGATCATTGACCGGGCTGAGGCGAAGTGGGTGGAGGTGAAGTCCAAGCGGCGGGACATGACTGTGTTCAGTGGCCTCTTCTTGGGGGGTCTCCCGCCGGAGCTGCGGTCAGCGACACTAAAGCTGACACTCTCCTCTGTCAAGGACCGGGAGCCCTTCAAGGGCTGGATAACAGATGTTCGGGTCAACTACACTCAGACGTCACCAGTGGAGAGCCAGGAGGTGCGGCTGGACGACGAGCAGAGCCGCCTGTGTGCTCGGGAGGATGTTTGCCTCAACGGAGGTGTCTGCTCGGTGCTCAACGACCAGGCTGTCTGCGACTGCTCCCAAACAGGCTTTCGGGGGAAGGACTGCAGTGAAGGTAAGGCACCATCTTAGCTTGCCCCACCGCCCCTTCGCATAGTGGAGGGGACGGGTAGGAGGTCAGGCCTGCATGGAGTTTCATCTGTATGAGTGGGTCTCGCTCCCCTCCCCGCTGCCTCCCTGCTGCCTTCTCTCTTCCTGCCTTCCTCCCCCCACGTGTCTCTGTGGCAGACCATGGTGCCATCACTCCTCTGTTCTCTGCAGGGGTAGGCAGGGGGGAGGAAGACATCATCTGGGTATCTTTTGACGGCAGGGTAAGATGTGGGGTTGTCCTGGGATGAAGAAAGGACAGGGCCTCAGTGCCAGGTGCTTCCCAGCCGGGAGGGGATGGCCAGCATCATACTTGGCCAGAGCTGAGGGAGAAGGTGGGCAAGCTTGCAATGAGAAGCTGGTGGCAATTAATTTTGGGAACAGGGAAAGCAACGCGAAGGAGAATTTTGCTGGATGAAGTGCAAAGATGACCTGGGTTTATTTTTGTAGGGTAGCGGAGACCCAGAGTCTGTTTTTTATTGATACCTACCTCTCTTATGTTGTTGGAATAAAATCAGTGATTTATTTGGGAATTCCTTAAATTGTTGCTGAGGAGGAGGAGGATTAGACAGAGGATTATGGTTTTACACATATGTGAACGGTATTGCTTTGTGATGTATTTAGCCATTTACAATGCTAGTCTTAAAGAGAGAATACAAAAGGACAAGGGCGAAGTATACATGACTGCAAAATTTCTGAGGAAGATAGAGTTTTGAAAAATAGCAGTTTCCTGAGTCCCATCTGCAAATAAAGCACTGAGTAAAATACGGTTCGTATTCAGTGCTCATTGTTTTTTGTGGTTGGAAGGACTGTGAACATTTAATGCAGATACATGTAGGATTCATATTATTTTGCTAGTAAGTGTACCATTGCTTGAAGCTATGGAAGCATAGAGAGTACCTGTGTTATGTGCCTACAACGTAACTTACAGGTATACATATGAAATGAGACCAAATGTATCAAGGGAGAATGTAATGTTCATGTCAGAATTTGAGATCAAAGACCTGAGTGTAAAATGCAAAAGGTAAATATAAATAAGATACTACGTAGGCCAAGTGAAGGTCTTCCCTGAGTGGCTGCATGACATTTATAGCTGAATAATTTTGTCATTTTGTCACGGTTTCACTCATTTTAAAAAAGAAAACTTCATTTGTGACTGTGCTTTATTATGTAACACCTTCTGTCCTTAGTGTCAGTACCCAAAACACTACAGTCATTCTGCATCATGTTTTCTTTATCAGTTGTTTATCTCTCATCTGCCATTCGTTAATAAAACCAAACCTTATAAACATCTTAAAATAAGTTTTAGTAAGTAAAGACCAAATAACAATTTAACAGAATAAGAAGTTTGTTTTTTCAATAACACACAGTCCCAGAAACAATAAAATGAGGTATCTTCTATTTTAGTCTAAATCATGTCAATAAATTTAGTATTTGAGGGGGAATTTTTAATACATAGTACTACGTAATACATAGGTGTACGTAAAATATTGAGTTGTCTTAGCACCTTTGAGTTAGGTCTCATTCTAAACTGAAAAGCAAATTGTGAGCTGAAGCAGTTTGATTAAAGCAACATTAATCATTTATATATAATTATAAACTTATATACATTAAAACTGTTTATTTAAAGTGATTTTGAACATATATTTATATAAAAAGTTTATATAATTGCATGTAAAATGAGTCAGAGAAAAAAATCTGAATTAACAGAATTAATAAGATCATGAGCTATTTTTAAATAACATTTTTATATTTAGATTGAATCTTAATGAAATAGTTTTTATATATAAGTATGTATCGTATAGTGCTTGTAAGATGATGACACTGAAAATAATTTCAGAATCCACCAAATTAGGGTAAAATACTGGCTTCAATCAAATTATAGTGTTTTTAGAATTGACATCAGTGGGATCCCCCTCACAGGTTCCTTGACCACCAAGAAGCCTTATAAAATAGTAGCAAAACATAATTTTTGCTTAGACTCATCCTGAAGTATTCAGCTTCTGATTTCATTTGAAATAGGAGACAGTATTGTCACTGATAGCAACATAAATTGAATTTGTAACTGTTGATAGAAAAAAAGATAAGTTAAATTCAGATCAGTGAGGATTGATGAAGGGATTAGTAGCTACTCATATGTGCTACCAAAGATACTGAACTGATTTGTAATTGATAATTTAATCTTTTCAGAAATAAAGAAGTGGAAGTACAAGTGAAACCACTATATTTGCCAAGTAGGAAATCCTGGCTATTGTTCCTTATTTCTTTATAGCCAGCATAGAAATTATGTTGTTGAGTTATGTTCTTTTGTTCCTGGAATGTGTAAATTTCCCACAAGCCTTAGTAAGAGGTTGCCATTGGTGAAGGATGGAGGATCATCTCAAACTGTAGTGATGTGAAGGGAGACTTTTGAGATTTTGCTCTTTGTCTTGTTTTATTTAGAAATGTTTTAGATGTGAAAAAATAACAAAATGTCCATTTTTATCTGAAATTGTAACCATATGTCCTAATTACTACCTTCTTCCTTCAAGGAGAAAGATTAGAATCCATTCTCCTTCAAGATCTGTCTATGTATATTATGTATAAGCTTAGATTTAGTGTGCTTCTGTATCTCTGGTCGGGCACAGAGTTCAGTGTTCAGTTGTACAATGAGCACTTCAGGCATCAATAATATTAAAAACAAACAAAAAAAATTAACTTTTTCTAAAAATTTTATTTCTGACTTGCACATTTAAGAGATTAGAAAATAAATAGATTGATTTAAATAGATTTAAAGAGTCAGTGGCCTTGGGCCCTTCAGGCCTTAAGAGGCATTTTTTATAGCATCTAAGTCTCCCTGCCCTGCCCTTCTCTCTTCACCTTTGAAAATCTCATTAATTTTTCTTGATTTAAAGTTTAAGCAAAAGAATAAAGTTTCACCAAGTGTCATTTGCTTTGAAAATTCCATAGTATTATAACTAGTATATAAAGTATTATGTATCTGGAGTGCTGTGTCCAGGCCTTGGGCCCCAGCACAAGAAAGACGCAGAGTTCTTGGAGCAGGTCCAGAGGAAGGCCACTAAGATGATCAGAGGGCTGGAGCACCTCTCCTATAAAGAAAGGTTGAGGGAACTCTCCGAGCTTGTTTAGCTTGGAGAAGAGAAGGCTCTGGGGAGACCTATTGTGGCCTTCCAGTACTTGAAGGGAGCATATAAACAGGAGGGAGAACGGCTGTTTACGAGGGTGGATAGTGATAGGACAAGGGGGAATGGTTTTAAACTGAGACAGGGGAGGTTTAGGTTAGATATTAGGAGGAAGTTATTCACACAGAGGGTGGTGAAGCACAGGAACAGGTTGCCCAAGGAGGTTGTGGATGCCCCATCCCTGGAGGCATTCAAGGCCAGGCTGGATGTGGCTCTGGGCAGCCTGGTCTAGTGGTTGGTGACCCTGCACATAGCAGGGGGGTTGAAGCTGCATGATCATTATGGTCCTTTTCAACCCGCTCCCAGTAGGCTTAACTGTTCTTTCGCCTCTCTAATTCAGGAGTAGCTTCATTTATGTTATCCAGACTACAGGGGAGTGAAATCTAGGAAAGTATTGGATGTATTGCATTCAGTCATGTTCTTAGTTCCAATAGTATCTAAACTCTCTTCAGTGGCAGATTTCACATGAATCACAGAATAAAGACTGGAGTTATACTTGAATATTAAGAGCGTGCTGTCTACAGCAGAGAAAAATACAACGTGTAGCAGTACTGTTGTTGGCTGGGCTGAGTGCTTATAGATAAAGACAGTACAAGAGGCTTCTGAAAGAGAAAATCTCTAGTATTGAAACAGGCAAGGGAATATTATTTCATGTAATAGCGACTCAGCAGAAGGAAAAATACATAAAATTATGATAAATTTTGTTAAAAATAAGACTAGCATTAAAATAAACCCTGATTGCCATATCAATTTTCTGATAAATTCTTTGACATGCACCACAATCTTCTCAGTGAAAATTATATTATTCCATGAGAGAAATCAAACTGGTATGGTGTGATTTTGCTAAAATAACTGTTTGTTAAGAAGGCTGATCTTAAGAATTAAATTAGTGAATTGAGTCAGAGTCCTAGAAGGTAAGGAGAATACATATCTCCTACCAGTATTTTTTATTCCATTTTGTTTCTTACGTTTAAATTTCAGAATAAAAACAAGTATTACATTAATAAAATATCAACCTTCTGATTTTAGATGGAATTTATAATTTTTCTTTTTATCTTCATTTGTATTAAAATAATATAGTCCAGTATCCTGTCTGAGAAAATGGACAGATGCCTCTGGAGGAGGCAATGAAAACCATGTTACACGCTTTGCTCTGGGAGATGTTTCTCACTGAAACAGCTTCTTGTCGATTCATGACCTTCTGTGGTTCTGTATCTGTGAATGTTTCAAGAAAATTACATGTGGGGTGATTTATCTTTCTAAAATGTAGCTGGGCTACTTGCCTCAATATTAGGTTGTTATAGAAACAATTACACTGTGGATTCAAAGTGTTCTTGTTTAGAGCATGGTTTATTTTAACTGTCCTGCTGAGTTTCTGTTTTGTGGAAAAAATGAGGACTGTTCATGCAGCTGTTCACTGTAAGAGATACTCCTCCTTGTCAGATATTCAGAACTTGATGCCAGCTATGGTTCGAACTATGAAAGAGTTTTTTTTTTTAAGGAAGTAAATTCCAGATGTCTCAGGCTAGCCAGCGTTTAGATTTGTTTGTTTGGGTTCTGAATATATTACATCGATCTTTGTTGTGCATATTTGCTTCTTCATGTTAACTTTTAAAAAAGTCATGCAATATTCATCTTTTTGAAAATTTCCATATTATAATTCATTCAATTCCCTTATGTATTGAATAAAACATATAAACATCTTTGGGCATGAATTATATTTTTTGAGATAGATGTTTGAGCTCAAAGTGATACTGTTGAACTCATCATACATAGTCTTACAAGAGTAGTCATCATGGTCTTTATCCTTCTTGAATAGTTAGCTAAATATATTATGGAATAGTAAATACTGTGAGCAGAAATTTTTATTTATGCTTCAGAATTTTTATCTACAGCTCACATCTCTATTACATGATCTGTATGCTAAATTTCTTGTCAGTGCCAATAGCTAGGATGGCAATATCGATTTAGGAGGAGAAATAGAAATCCACTAGAGATTACATTAAA